>VDFB02262157.1:0-18337 GCA_007258455.2 Sequoia sempervirens | reverse complement strand
GACAAGGATTTTATTCATTTCCTCTTTACTCCTCTCCATCCTTCCTGTTTTCTGTCCAACACTTAGTGAATTCTTCTCCCCAAGGTATCAACACTTAGCCAATTTTCTGAGTTTTAGCCAATTTTCTCACCCTCTCCTTGGGCGGAATTCACATGAGCTTGGACGTTTTCTCTCTCGGCCTAAGTCAGACCTCAAGCCACTTTGGACAAACATCTCTAGGAAGAAGTTGAACTTTCTCAACACTTTGACATTTCTTTTCTTGGTCTAGGTCGGACTTTGCATCATGTTTGCCATTGTACTTGGCGGATCTTATGGATGTCTGGACGTACCTTCTCCAAGCAAAGTCGGACTTTGTAAAGGTTTGGACATGCTGTGCTTGGGCAAAGTCAGACTTTCTCATGCTTGTGCCATCCTTTTTCCCTCACTCTATTTGGCTTGAAGCAGACTTGCCACCATGCCATGCCATTGCTTCTTCTTTGAAGATTCGCCTCGTGTCGTCATCCACCTGCAAGAAATAAAATAAATAAATTCAGATTTTCTCTCCTGAATTCTAGCTCCGAAGTTAACACTCTCTCTCCTGAAGTCACGGTGAATTTAATTTTGCCCATCGGATTTTATCTCTGGCCGGCACAAATTATTTTCCTCCAAACTCATCGTCTGGCAAATTCAATTTTGTCCAAGGCATTTTAAATTTCCAAGTAGTTGAAAATAAATTATTAAAATATTAAAAATATTTTAATTTATTCCAACCCGTTCGTTTTGGACCCATGGCTATTTCGATTTTCTCTTCATTTTTCTTGGCTAAGAGTGTATTTTCCAATTTTATCCTCAATTTCGTCTAGCCAAATCAAAACTTAAGCCATTCCGCCAAAAATTTTATTGCCGTGATCCCTATTTTTCTTTGCCGAGGCAGATTTTAATTGCACCGAGCCTATTCTCTTCGCCAAAGTCAAACTTTCCTTGTCTACCGAATTTTCTAGGCAAAATTCCTCATCTGGGTGTCTTCATCGGTCGAATTTCTTTGACGCTTGACAATTCTCCTTCCTTCTGGCCAAGGACGATCCTTCCTTTCTCCTTGCCTTGTGCATTTTTCTTCGGCCAAAGTTGTCAATTTCTCAACATTTTCTCTAGATATCCATACTTAGGCAAATTTAATTTCTTTTCCACCTTTGTGTTGGGCACACTTCATTTTATTTCTTCGCCATATCCTAATCTTCTTTAGCACTTGCCCTTCCAAACTTGGCACCTAACCTCTTGAAAGTGTCGTGATGCTTAGTCAAAAATCTCAACTTTTCATCCTTTGGCCTCTATACTTAGGCAAATATTCGAATTTTTCCTTGGACTAGGCACTAACACTTAGCAAAAATCGTTCTTTTCCCTCTTCATGTGCTTAGGCGGACTTCCTTAACACCTTGGACAAATATGGCGGACTTCTTTGACACCTTGCTAGCCCCTCTTCCAAGTGTATGGCAGACTTCACAAGTCTTTTGGACAAGCATTTTGGATGTCCCTCTTTTCTAGGGCGGACTTTGAAGCTTCTTAGCATTTGTTTCAACATTTTATCCCTTTGGAAAGGATTCTCCACCTTTTTAGGCTTTCACATTTAGCAAAATTTCGAAATTTCCTCCTCTAGGCACCAAACACTTAGTGAAATTTTCAAATTTTTCTCTCTCACATGCCTAGGCGGACCTTGGATGGTCTTTAGCCAAGTCCCACCTTTCAAGGGCGGACTTTACAATATCCTTGCCAAAGTGTGGCGGACTTCTAAGGCTTTTTGGACGTCCCTCTTTGAATATGGCGGACTTTATGACCCCTTGGCATGTATGGGCGGACTTTGGAGGAGTCTAGGATGAGCATGGGCGGACTTTAGATGATGCTGGGATGTGCCTCCTTGATGCATGGCGGACTTTGAAGAGTCCTAGGATATCAAGGGCGGACTTTGGAACTGATTAGGATGAGTTTGGGCGGACCTTGGAGGGTCTTAGGACTTCCATCTTTGCTGCTGGGCGGACTTCACCAGTTTCTTGACATTTCTTCATCCTTCCTTCATGGTGAATTTCAGACTTGAACAAATTTTTCACAAATTTCATCATTTAAGAGCTGATTTTCCATGATTTCAACCTTCAAATCTGACTTGTTTTGACCTGATTTTTCCAGATTTCAATGTTTTTGGTCTGATTTTTCATGCTTTTAGAATTGTTTTTCCAGATTTTTCAATAATTTTTCAAATTTTCTCTTTGATTTTCTGAGAGTTCCATCAAGTTTTTCGGACTTCTGAGTGCGTTTTGGAACTCGGGACCTTTCCAAAAATAGAAACTTTCCAAAAATAGAAACTTTCTAAAAATAGAAAAAGCAAACCCTAAAAAATAGGGAACCTTGTTAGGTCCGAAAATGCCAAAAATGAAAAATCGAAAAAGCAACTTTTTCCTAAAAAATAGGAAGTGTCAGAATTGGCCGAATTCACAGTCGATCTTCATTTCCTGGGCCTTCTGAGCGCTTCCATGACGTCTACGCACTGATGAATTACTGACTTGGCTCGGGTAACTTCTCGGCAAACTGACTTGAAACTCTTAGCAAAGTGATCTCACGTAACCGTTGCAAGGAGACAAAAAGCGAAAACAGGGGGTCCCCATTTGCAATGGGGCGATGTGTGAAAAAGGTCACAACATGACCCTGCTCAAATCTGATTGAAAACTTCTGATTTTTGTCCTTGGTAATTTTGTCAAACACTTTGCATACAAGGGTCATATGACTGATATAACATTTCAGTTTACTTTAATGGTACTTTCCAACAATGAGAATGTTTGCAAATGATTCTAATTTGTCTAAACAATGTCCTAGCATGAATGTGCAACTTATTTTGGCAATCTTCAATGCATATGCATGATCTAAACATGAGAATTCATCACCTACACCCAACTGGTATTTTAACAAACAGTTGGTATGCAAACTAACAAACTGAATACAAATGATATTGAATTGCTCAAATGACACCAGCAACTTATATCTCCTTAATTGCACTGAAATATCTAATACAAAGCTCATGAAATATGGCCAAGACTCTTGGTAATTACATTGATTACAAAATATGATGATGCTGGTAGAGAATTATGCATCTACAGCTGCAAATGGAAAACTACACTATATGCAATAACTTTATGAACTACTAATAGTGGAACCTGATTGAATGTTGAAGCCCTTGACGATAGATGAAGTAGCAATCAAATTCCAAGCAAAATGAACTCCTCTTAGGTCCAATCGATGCTTTCACCCAGCCGCCCATGTTCTTGCCTAGCAATAGTTTAGATAAATAAATGCAGCAATTAAACTCCACCTCTTGGCACTTGAAATGATTGGTAGGACCAAAGGATTAGAATGCAACAACGCCCAAAACCATAGGGAGGCTTCGATGATGAGATATGAACAAAAATATCTTGCCAATGGCGCCCTTGCTGTAGTATATTAGACCATTGCAACTTCGAAATCAGACCCTTAGCACAATGCAAAACTCCTTCAAAATGCATGAAACATCATCTCCATTCACCATAGAATGTAATGCTGCAACCTTCTTGGAGGATCGATGCCAAATGAAGGAGATATATGCAAAATCGTAGCACTAATATGCAGACTAAGATGACTCTAATAATATATCAGAATTCTGGAAATGACTGAATGAATGCAAATCGACCTCCTCAATGCAAATTTGTTGAAGACTATGAACTCCAAAATGTCTCCAAAGCAAACACCAATCGATATCATACAAAATTTGGCCAAAGGCCACAAAGTTTTAACCAATGAAGCACAAATGAAAGTTTGAAGTAACTTTCTCCCAGATGCAATAATTCAAGTGATATTTCACACCCTCAAAATTGCTATCAATAGGAAGTTTTCATTTTATATGATAAGAACAATTTGCAGAAACCCTAGTCTCCACAAGATAAAATGGCAAACATCAACATCAACATCAAATATGGATGCTGAGAATGAAGCCCAAGATGTCTATTTATACTTTTTCCTCAAGAGGTCGGCCTCCTTCTAGAACTTTTCCAAGTCAACTTCTAAAAGGAATATTATTTTATTATTTTAATATTTTAATATTGCATTTTATAAAATATAACCCAACTCCTAAAGTGCAATATAACATTATAATATAAAAATAAGGTTTCCAAAAATAGAAATATCCATGATGATACTAGAAAAACCTTTATGAAATCACGAAATGAGCCAACCAATCAACTGGGTATCTGCCAAACGACCCTCTTATCAAGTCCCATTAGCCTACGAGGATCGGAAATAGGCTAATTCCTCCAAACTTCAATGCTCATGAAAAAGGGGACATTACATAATCGTTGGCCTCATCAACGTAGCCAAATCTGAATTCTTGGGCTCTGACCACTTCACAGTAGGAAGAGGCCAGCTCTCATCAAAGCACAGCTGGACATATTTTCTATTGTCTTGCAACTGATCGGGCACCCGGCAAAGTTCGGTTTCCCTCATTAAATCCATTGGCACTCTAGACCATAATCTTCTTTTGACTTCATATTCGTTAGCAGCATTTGCCCAGAAGTCCATCCACGATCCGAATGTGATGATGAGGGTCAAAATTGGCCCTGGACCGATAAGTTGTGAATGGATACCATTGAATTTCCAGCCTAGCCCTTTCGGCTGCTTGTGCTGACGAATAGGACTCCAACATATTCCCAATAAAGAATGGGAAGGCAATAGCTTCCTTCTAATTTGGCCTCTGGATGCTTTGATAGGTCTCCAACTGTCTCAGGACTTCTAGTAAAATCATCCAATTTGTAGGATAGATAGGAAGCCTATAAGGATTTCCAGTGAATCCCTAGATCCTAATATACGTGAACCTTGAAAATTGGATAAACCAGGATCCGTATCTACTAATCAAGCTCTTGGCTTCGTGACTCAACCTCTGGTGCGTTCCTCCTTGAAGTATTTTGGTTATGTACATGAGGAAGGCATCGTGCGCCCGCCTGAAGTGAGACTTCTCCCTGAGTTGAAGTTGCGGGTAGCAGTCATAGGGCTTGAGCTCATTATCACCACTTCTGACTTTGCCTTTGCATATAAGTCCTAAGTATCTGTACGTTCTGGCCAACAAATAGACAACATATGAGCTCATGTGGAAAGACTTTGTCTTCTCCAAATTGACTAACTACTCATGGAGATTGTCACTAATCATTCGAGCCCAATTGAACATCTTCACGCCGGAGGCAATTTCATCGATAAAATAATACATCCAGGTCTCAAAATATGCGCCTTGTGGATTGTCGACTATCCTATTCAACATCAGAATGATATCTCCATAATCCTCCTTAAAATCTGTCCGACGCAGCCTCTTAGGCATTTTCTTGGTAGATGGTCCAGGTTTCTCCAGCCATGATTTATTAATATTAGTGGCACACAATTCAGATTGGCCATCATACAACCTTTTGGAGTCCTCCTTGGTCTTATAGACGGTCCGATGGTGTGTTGGGATGCCAAATGCCTCCTGTATTGCCACTTCGCCAAGGTGAGCTAGAATCCTTCCGTCAGGTGCAACAATTTGTCTTTCTTGCGCATCATAATGAATGGCACATTCTACCATCAACTCAGAACATTCTATTGCAGGCAAGAATCCGGCTGCTTGGAAAATTCCATTCCTCAACATCCGTCTGGCAATTGGCGTCAGCAATCCAGCATGTCCATATACTCTATTTTTGAACTCTATGATGTCTACATGCCCGAGGTCAGTGTCTGCAATATTTTTCCATTTAGAAATAATCTTTGACTCTCGCTGCAACCCTTTACTGGCGAACTTCATCGGCACCCTTTTTGATGATTCTCCTGATGTGGTCATTAACCTGCAGTTAAAAAAACATTAACATTAATATGGAGACTTTAAAATATAATTTATTCTCATGCCCTTTTATTCGAAAGTTTTACTTTCAGCTTATTAAAAGATTGAATTTCTGCGAAAAAGCAAGCTGAAAGTAAATAAATTTGCTTTAGATTTCGCCAAAACTTAACCAGAATGAAAAAGATGGAAGAAGAATTGATAAATTCAGCCAACCAAATTTCAAACCTCAGGAAACAATCCTCTGGCTGCGAATCAGATTCAGATTTTGAAAATTCAACCAAAAAGCCAATCCAATGACAAAGTGCGCCAACTTGCTGAGAAGTTCGACTTTCAGCCAAGAAATTCTTTACTTCACCAAAAATTAATTCCTCAGCATGAAAATTACTCCTTCCACTGAGAAAATCGACCTTTCCTTCAGAAGAATTGATCTTGCCTTATTTTTCTTGCAACTTCGAGAGATTAACTTCTCCTCAGCTGAGCCTCTGAAAAATGAGTTGCTAAAACTCATTATAATGCTAAAGAATTCGATTTGTTTTAGCAACTGCATTTTTTTCTCTCAATTTCAATTCGTTCTCTTCTCTTTGATTAGGCAAGTTTTTATTCTTTTCGAAAAAATCTCCATGGCAAGTTTATCCAAGCAAATCCTTTTGATTTTCCAAGATTCGATTTTTGCTAGATGTTTATCTTTTAGTTTCAATATTTTGGAAAAATATTAAATGTCCAATTAAATTAAATTCGATTTTTCCAAGTTTTAATTCATGGCGAATTTTAACTTTGCTCATGGATTTTCTCGTTTTCCGGCATAATTTATTTACTTCCATGATTTATTTTTCTTCCAAGGCATCTCTAGCGAATTTTATTTTTGACTAAGGCATTATATATTTCTAAGTTTCGGAAATAAACTATCCAAAGTGTTCAACCCATTCAATTTTGACCCATGGCTATTTTAATTTTTCCTTAGATAAATATTTATTTTCCAAGTTATTTCACTTTTCGTCTGGCCAAGTTGGATTTTCTAGCCATCTTGCAAACAAATATTACGCCAAATTCTTATTTTCCTCTACCATGGCGAACTTCAAATTATGCTAGGCATATTTTCTTATGCCAAAACCGAATTTTTCTCTTGCTTGGACGATTTTCTCTAGGCAAACTCGGATTTTACCATGTGTTTGGACGTCTTGATATTTCCATCATGCTTTCATTTTCCTTTTACACTTAGCCAAAAATCATGAAATTTCACCCTCTCGGCATCCATTCTTAGGCGAATTTTCAATTTTCCCTCCTCCTAGACCTCCATACTTAGGCAAATTTTGAATTTCCTTCCTCTTCCCAGGCTGGGCGGACTTTCTAACTCCTTTGTCAAGGTCTAGGCGGACTTCATCAATGTCTTGCCATTTATCACTAAGGCTGGGGCAGACTTCATGTTGGCTTTGCCAATTGAGGGGCGCACTTGGAGGATGTATCGCCATTCCTTGTCTAAGGCTTGGGCGGACCTGCCTTAGGCCTTGCCACTTCATGGCGGACTTGCAAATTTTTGTGCCATCTCCCATCTCCATGGCAAGGGTGGACTTCTTCCATGCTTTGCCATTTCATCACCAAGGCAAGGGCGGACTTGCCAAAAGTCTTCCCATTCCTTCCAAATGTTGGGGCGGACTTTGAAACCCTTATGCCATTTTCTTTGCCATTTGACCTTCAGATTTGGGCAAATTTCTCCAAACTTGCATGCTTTTTCCTCTTGACTTTCTCAGATTTTCTTGATTCTCTCATTCCAGAGGTCTGATTTTTCCAGATTTCTATCTTGCTTTTCCATGCTTTTCTTGATTTTTGCTTTATTTTTCGAGATTTTTAACTTGCTTTTCCATGCTTTTCTTGATTTTTGCTTGATTTTTCGATTTTTACTATGATTTTTCAATGATTTTTTTTATTTTTTTGGCTGATTTTTGGTTCTAAAGATGGAATCGTTGACCAGGGTTGACTTTCTAAAAATAGAAAAAGCAAAATCCCTAAAAAATAGGGATCCCAGTTTGGTCCAAAAATGCCAAAAATGAAAAAACAAAAAGCAAAAAATCCCTAAGAAGAAGGAAGTGTCAGAATTGGCCCAAAGCACAGGCAATCCTCGTCTCCCGGACCTTTTGAGTCCTTCCATGACGTTTAGGTACTGATTCAAGCATGCATTCTCAACTTGGCTGGAATGACTCTCAGAAGACTAACTTGAAACTCTCAAAATGATGACCTCATGAAGCCGTTGCGCAAAGGCGAAACCCTAAAAACTAGCAAACTACTGGGGGTCCCCATCTGCAATGGGGCGATGTGTGAAAAGGTCACAACAAGTAGGGGTAGAAGCGGATTCAAAAACCATTATCAATTAACCTACACACACAAAAGTGAAAGCACTTGTTAGTTTTTTGATAGAAAATTTAAAAACAAGCTAAATTAGATTAAATCAAAATAGATTACTTTAAATTAGTAAAATCTAAACTAATCTAAAATTCTAAACATTTTCATCAAAAAAATGGATTTAAAAAAACAAAATAATAAACTAGGGTTACAAAAAAATGTGAAAAAAATGTAAAAATCAGAAAATTACTTTAAATTAGTAACAAATTAAGCTAATATATGATTTTAAACATGTTTTCAACAAACAAGAAGAATCAAAATAAAAAAAGTAACTAGGGTTTGAAGAAAATTTCAAAAAAATGAAAAAATCAGCAAAATATGTAAAAAAATCAAAAAAAAGTGTCACAAATTCTTGTTTTGATGAATCTAAATCTTCTTTTCAACAATATAAATGTATTTAAATCTATTTTAAAGTTGATTCATGATGTTTTTTAAACATACAATCAACAAAAATGAAGAAAAAATTTTAAAAAAAAAGAATAAGAAAAATCAGAAAACCTACCTAGAAATCCAATTTGCCTTCGAAATCCAATGAAAATCTCCTTCAAATCTCGTCTCCTTGATGCAAAATCATTGAAAAATGGTGCAAAATGCTTTGGACTAGGTTTTTGCTCTACCAAGAGTGAAAACAACTCAGAAAATGAAATGAAAATGACGTTTTGGCCGGCCGTAGGCTTAAGTGTCTGATCGCACAAGTTTTTTTTTAAAACTCGCTGACTTTTTGATAAAAACTCGCCAAAAAAACGGCAAGTTTTTGTCAAAAAGTCAGCAAGTGTTTTTTGCGAGTTCTTTTCATTATTACTCGTTTTCAAAAAAACTCACGAGTTTTTGGCGAGTAGTCCAACTATGGTATTTACTATTAAATATAAAAGCATTTTGTTCAAATTTTAAAACTAAAGTTAAATAACTCAAAGACCAAAGTCTCAAACTTTAAATACAACAATCTGTCAATCTATGACAATATGCCTCATTCGGGCTATCAATATCAAACAGTCAAACTCCCCTCACAATAATCTAAAATAAAGTGTCAGCTTGTGCAAAAAATTTCAAAATAGTGACTGCTCTCACATAGGAGAAACAACGCCTAGGCTCCGGCACTAACAGTCGGCTCCCAACCTCCCACGGCTCCTAGCAAACAAGTATATGAGTTTATGTTTTTTGTTTTCTGCTTTTAGGTATATGAGGGGCATGGGAGGGTCTGTGGGACCCCATGCCCCTTTACAAACCAATAAAATTTAAAAAAAAACAATGTATTTTAATTTTAACTTTTGTTTTTTATGTGATACTACAGGGGACGCTTGGACATTTCTAGGATGGTTAGGGGACGCCTATCCGTCCCCTAGCCGTTTCGAGGACAGCTAGGCATCCCCTTTAGTTTTGCAGGCGTTTCCTAAATCAGGGACGCATTTCTTGGCGTTTCCAGAAAATGCAAAATCGGAGGGGGCGGTTGGGGGGCATCCCCCAGTCCCCGAAACACCTCAGGGGATGGGGACGTAGGGTTTAGGGGTGTGGACGCATCCCCGTGTAACACAGTTAATAACCGCTCAGCAAGGTTTAGCAAAACTCTACTAGTCACATTCATTCAAGGTCTGTATTTCCTTCAAGCTTCTTAGTTGATGTAACCTACCCACTGCTGCCACATTGAGGCTCTGTTTCATCACTGAAATAATTTCATCATCCCACCAAATTAGGAGGATAAAATAATATTCAGTGCCAAGTTCATAACATGCTCAAGAAAACCACTGGCAATTATGAGCAGTGACATGTGTCATGGTCAACACAACTTATAAATATAACTTTGAGGATGAAGTATGCATGCATATCTAGAAGAAAACATTCTTATATTTGCACTAAAAACTCAGCTCCCTCTAGTACGATCTGTACACAATCACCAAGCAAATTGTAGATTACAACTTCAAGACTGATCTTCTTCCATAATCTTAGTTTGCATCTAACCATTAGTCTCAAGTTACTTTGATCCTACTTTCTGGCTAATAATTTTTCTGCAATCTGTCCACTACAACTGAGTATGCCAAGTAGAAATTTGACGATTATGCCAAGTATCCAGTCACCTACTTTGATAAGTACAAGACTAAGAATTTCAACATGGCAAAAAAGTGCCACATAAAAGAAAGGCATAGACTAAAATAAGAAGCAACAGAGTTCAAAATGATAAATCATGAAGTCAAATGAAGATTCTGATTTTATTGTGGACTGACAAAAAAAACCTCTTTGGCAGAAATTTTATTTCACAATCCATATGTATTATGTTGTTGATTGTCTTGACATAAAGCATAAACAGAAATGCTTTCCTCAAAAAGATCTCAATACAAATTACTATCTTTAGAGAATCCATTCTGATTTTATAGAAGGGTACCATACCCACACAATTGCCAAAGGCAGGGCAATGATGATCAAATCGATTGACATAGGCCTGACATCTTTTGCACAATCTTGTTCGTATATATAACCTGCAATCTGACGACACATCATTATGATAGGAAAGTATTAGATGGAAAAAACTTTAAAAGGTAACAAATGCCATAATAAGCCATATCAAAGGCATAGCATAGAGAAATATATTGCAGGCACACATATGACCCAAAATAATTTATGGAATTATAAATGTAAAGAGCTTACTACTGTGAAAACAAAAAAGATATCAGAATATATATTCATAAGATGGGTTTCTTCATGCTATATTGATTACTGATCTATAAGCTTTCTCTGTGGTCTTTTACCAAGTCAACTTGAGGCAGTAATGCTGATTGTTGTTTTCTTCACGTATTGTTTAGAATGCACAAAAAAGAATCTTAATAGAACATGGAAAATTTATTAAGTGATAATTTAGGATATATAAAGTTTTGTATTCTAGAGTTTAAATAGTGAGAATTTTAATTCTGGAATTTTATTCAAACAGTATTTTCAGTCTCTTCTGAATAACTCTACTGTAGTGCCCCAACTCCCTCAATCTAATTCTAGACAGAGTTGTATCTACTTCATTTGAGTGTTGAGGGCCTTCCCCTTGTCTGCAGTCATAAGTCATGGAGACAGATGCATATACGTAGTTTTTTCTCTGCTACAAGTGGTTTATTTCTGCTACAAAATAGAAAATTCATATGCTCCATGAGAGGGAAGAAGAAAAATAACACAACTTTGGTAATTTTTGTTTAACCATCTGCTCACAACTTAAATCATGCAGGTATGATGATACCAAAGGAATGATACAAATGACTTAGAATTGTATCAAGTGCAAGCAAACCCATTATTTTCTGACAAAGTACAGTCTATCTTACTATGATTAAAATCTTCATTTTATGAAAAAACACATTTATGTGCAGTTTAGGAAGCTTATGAGAATAAAGAATTAAAATTGATTTATTGCAAAAAACAAGATCAACAACTAGATATTTTCAAAAAGTCTTTAAGCAAACGAAAAATTGTTAAAGAGATTCTTTATATTAAGGAAAACAAAATAACCATTACCGAAGGAGGGTCAGCAAGTAAAAGAAGCATGGCCTGCACTCCTGGAGAATAGATTTGATGAATTGTATTCTGCCTGCAACTGTGAGGAATCTATTGACTCAAAATTTCATACTTGGCCTTCTTAATTAGTATTACAGTTCATAGAGTTTGAGACATAGGTTTTGACTGTAGAGGAAAGCCTAAATAGCTCACTAGGAATTGATCTTCCTTGATTACCAAAATTTTCTGAATCACCTGTTACCTTTCCCAGGCATGTTGAAAAACAGAAGATACTGGTTTTCTTAGTTCTACGATTGGTTTATTATCTTAATCATCCATATGGGACCAAAAAACAAACACACCTTACAAATGACAAAGAATTTTGCAAATTTTGAAGCCAAGATAACAACTATTTGTACAGTGACATGACTGCCTGGAAAATACGTAGTTCTCTAGCTGTGATAATGACAGTCTTGTACAAGGAGTGGCTGTGCATATAACAACAGTAGTTACACATTATACTGGCAGTCTTGGCCACATGTGACAACACAATAAAATTCAGACAAGAAACAGCCTCTTAAGATTCCCAACAATTTGAGGTCCTTTGGTACACAAAAGAACACTCCCAGCACTTGTATTAGAGACAAAGACCTAATATAAATTCATGGATGGAAGAAGTGAGTGAATACTGAATTTAGTTGTTTGTAGGCAGATGAAGTGTAAGAGTTAGCAGAGAGTTGAGAGAAGCAAAGCACCATTGAATTGTTGTAAGCACACACCAATTGTACTCTTTGTAAATTGCAGAAGTTAAAGGAGAGGTGGTGATCAATTCACACTAACAAGTTGATTTTCCTCATGCTGGAGTATACAAGATAAAATTCTAATGTTATGGTGTTGTTCTTGTTTACATTCTTCTGCCATTGTTCAAGGCTTGTTTCCAGCAACCAATTCACATTAATGATAGTGCAAATTGGTTTCCAGCAACCAATTCACATTAATTCTAGCACAAATGTTTTTCTATTTGCACTATCATTTTGTAAGAGACCAGGTGTCTCTCAACCCGACCGCTGACTGAGAATGCAAGTTTTTGTTTGTTTTCTTTGTTTTTGATTTTTTTGTGGTTTTTTGCTAATAAAGAGAATGGTGCAATTTTGAAAGAAAATGCTTGGAAAAATTCAAATAAAATACTACGGATCTAAATATGAAGGAATTCAATTGATAGATTGATGCCAAATAATTTATTCTTCTTCCAAACTGATTACAACTATGATTAATCAACATGCATAGAAAGAGGCAATGACATTTATTCAGAAAACCTGGTTATTGCAGCCGTCAAAAATGGTGAAGATTAGGTACAGCCAGCCTCAACAGAACCTTCTCCAGCCTTGTAATTGATGCAAACTAACCCAGAGACCAAGGCGTCCCAACTGGTGAAGGAAGAAGACAAAAAAGCAAGGCGTCCAGGCTTGTAGAAGAAGTATGGCCTTTCAGCTGTGTGGTACGGCCTCCAACCAGCAATAATGGAATCCATACAACCTTGAAAATTGTGCCAGATGAAGAACTAAACCAGCCGCTCAAAGATATCACTTTTCCTTTACAAATAGCAAGGCGTCCAGGCTTGTAGAAGAAGTATGGCCTTTCAGCTGTGTGGTACGGCCTCCAACCAGCAATAATGGAATCCATACAACCTTGAAAATTGTGCCAGATGAAGAACTAAACCAGCCGCTCAAAGATATCACTTTTCCCTGACAAATATTGAATCAAACCCTGAAGAATCACTTCACAATAAACTCTGTAATAACTTTTGAATGAAGCTATTCAACTGATAGGCAATAAATCAGTTGTTATTTCATAGCCTCTGAACTACAATACACTGAAGATGGCTCGTTCTCCAATGCATTAGAAAACTAAAACCCTTGGCTTCGTTCTCTATAGAAGAAAATGGCTAAAATCGATTCTCATATGCATAATGATGAATTTCTTCCAAAGAAACCTTATATCTCCTCAAGCAAGTCGATTTCCTTCAAAAAGCATCATTTAAATAAACTTTGAATTTCACTTTTAATTTTCCAATAGTTTGGACGCCCATTTAATTATAATAATTAATTGAAATATGGCCCCTTCTTCATGATGGTCGACCCCTTCATTAAGTCACTTAAGTTATAACATAAATTTACATTATAACTTTATAATATAAACTTCAATTAAATTAATATTTATTTTGGCAAATAAATATTAATATCTCCCTCAATATAAGTCCAAATGACAAGTCGTCTGAAGCCGGATGATAAGTGACTGAATCTACATATGACCAGACCATACTGCTAAAAATAGCAGGGGTGCTCCACTGAATGTCTCCACTTACTAAAAATAGTAAGTCAAGCAAATGATGTCCAAAAGACCCCGAACGAAAGCCAACTAAATAATTCTGACAACTGAAGCCAACCCATGCCTCCACAAGACCCTCTATCCTCCATATTAGCCTATGAGGGCCACATAATAGGCTAATCTCAAGTACTGAGAGATGTCAACTGGAAGGGGACATTACACATTTGAAGCTTAAACCAAGTAGTAGCAAAAAATTGTATTTACAAATTTATATTTAATGAATAATTCCCAACAAATATAAATTGACAAATTACATTTCATATTTCAACTGGAGCAGTTTAATACATGGTAGCAATAATTGGGATTTATACATGGTTAATGGTGATTAAACACCACCCAGTTTGCAGGCCATGCCAGGTCAGAATGGCACGGCTGGGTTATCGCAGGCCCAATCAAATCCCAGTTTACCCAACAAGAAAAGATGCCTATGGATTTACCTAGGTAAGAGAAGATGTTCTTAAAACATGTTACACCCCGATTGTATAGCTACTACTGCATAGGGAAATGCATTGTAATGTTTGAATCTTTTAGATGAATAAAACATATTGTTCTTGTTATCAAATGAATGTGTCCTATTTAAAATGATTGTCTCATTTGTTTGATACTTCTATTCATGTAATTCTTGAATGAATGTGGCATATAAGTTATAGAATAATGTTATTCTAACTTTTTGTGATGTTTTATGTATCCTACCTTGTTTTGAGCATATGACTTTCGTTGTCATGTCATGATGTGCAGTAAACAGATTCATTCCCCCAAGCAGAGGAGAGATATCACTCAAGGAGGAGCTTGGTCGGGTAAACAGTAACAAGTACCAATTGAGCATACACACACATCCTATAGACTGAGTAAGCTAAGTCAGTTTAAGTTGTGGCTAAGTCATCCGTAGGCTTGTTTGTTAACATTAGGAGTCTTATCTTCTTTTGAATGCATGAATAACTGATGCTTGCCTGTGTATCTATCTATGGGATTATGTTACTGGTTAGGAGGTGGGCATGGATACATTTATATTGTATATACACAAATCCATAAGTATATTCATGTCGATGCAAACAGATGATTGCCGTACAAGTGCATCGATATAAATACATTTATGAATACGCATACGTATAGGAAAAATATACAAGCAAATATACATGTATACATACCCACAACCAACCTATCGTATATACGTGAATATGAATAATATTATGTTGACATTACCTCGGAATTTACATTTAGACATATATACACATATACATAGGTACGTATAATGAAAGTATGTTAACTGGCTCGCAATATATGTACTTTGCACTTAATTATGTATGTGTGTACATATATATATATGTAAAGGTATATATATATATTTAATATTATATAAAATATATATATATAATATAGTTTTTACAAAATATATATATATGTCTATAAGTTTATTTAAATTATTAAATTTAAATATATATACATAGATATATATTATGTAAAATAAAGCTATAATATATATATATATATATTAATAAAATAAAATAAATATATAAATATATGTTACACTTTGAAATAAAAAGTTTGGAAATCAATTAAGTTTCAAAAGGCACTTTATTTAAATATCATAAAGTGTAGAAAGGAAATCGAAACTTGGAAATGAGAGACTTTATTTTGTCAAAGTTAAATATTTCTTTGAAACTATGGAAGTGGATTAACTCTTTGAAATAAAATAATATGTCTTTAAATTGAATCGAATGCCTTTGGCAAATCACGCCATGTTGGAAATATTTCATTTCAAACTATGTAAAACTTTCGAAAGGGAATTAAAATGAAATGAAGGAAATTCCCGTGAAAAGTAAATGCGCAACTGGAATTCTCACGCCATGACCAGGTCAAGCGAACTTGGCTGAAGCTAGAAATTTGGCACTCAAACCCCATTTAAAGGCAACCTGGATTATAGGCGCACTTGACCTTTTCATCCCTGTTGAATCATCAAAAGGAACTGCTGAGTTTATGCACCTAAAACAAAAAAACGCCTGTAGGTGTCAAGTTATGAGTTTTATCAATACAATGTTTATTTTTTCTGCAATTGTTGTCATCATAGAAGGTCGAATCACCACCTTGATTCGCCATATTGCAAGTTTGAAATATTCCGGGACTGTCTGGCATTTTTCTTACCTTCTAAATAGTGAAATAGTTGAGCAGGGGCTCTATATAAAGCCGCATGTTCACTCTTTCAACTCACCAATTCATATTTCGGGTTAGGTTTTCTCTAGAGAGCAGAAACATATTTTCTGAGAGCTTTCAATATTATTTTCTGAGAAGTTTCAGCATTTTCTATTCTGTATCATCATTTCTAAGAGAATTCTTCATTATATTCTGAGAGAACAATTCATATTGCCAGAGAATCATTTTTGTCATTCACCATTTCTGAGTTTAATAGTGAGGGCTGAGATTGTCTTTCAGCTGTGTATAAGAGTACATTATTAGTAAGAGAGTTGGCTGGAGGTCTTTGTTGGAGGCTAAAAGTGTTGCGGACTCAATCTAGATCATCATCTATGGAAAGCATATACCAGGCATGCTATTATTCTTTCATACTTTAGAACGAATTTCCAAATTAAAGTCTGAAATTGTATCTTTTGAATGTACAATGTAAGGAACCTTGCGAAATCTGATCTGAATTTATTGATTTGGATGCACCGGAATTCTTTCCAGCAGTTATCGTGCAAGCCCTTTTGACTGTTGGGTAATGTTTCCCTTTGTGTTTTGAAGCAATTGATAGTACCATAAACCTTTAAAGCTCAGATGGAAAGGTGCATTTGACTGAAACTGAATTGGTAAATGCAACGTAATCTATTTTCTGATTTTTCCAATGCATATAAGTGACTCAGATTTGAAGGGCAGCAGTTTAGTATTTTCCGAGTTTACACAAATAAGCAGCCTTTACAAACATTAGGTCATTAATAGTGCAAACTAGCGGACAACCTTGACAAGACACTTTGCAGCATTAAAGGAACACTCAGAAATAATTTGTAGACTGTAACAGGGGCATATGATGTAGATTATTTGGTATTTCCAAGTGAACAAGACAGTAATAATGGTCTGTACACAATCTGTCACAATAAACCCAGGCATTGTCCATTGGAATTGAGAGGTAAGACATTATATTTCCAGAACTTCATTCTCAGTTTGTCACCATGATTTAATAAGCTCGAATAATGCTAGAAATGCTGTCTCCAAGACTCAGAACTAATAAGGAACTGAGAGATACTTCAAATATTGCCTAACAGCAATAGGATATCATTCTATTTTCAAGACTCAAGTAGATATGTTGCTTGAAGAACAAAAATTACAAAGTCTGAAACAGCCATAGCAAAATAGAGTTTCCTGGAACTAATTAACAGTAATGTAATTACAACACTTTGGACTTGGAAGACTTCCTCATGGTACATAACATTTATCTCAGTTTCCAACATGCCAGACCTACAAACCAAGACAACAGTAAATACTCAGACCTGGATGAAAGTCGTTCCCCAGCAGGGAGCTGAATGAGTCGCCTCCAAAGGCTCCCAGACACTACGTTCAGCAAACATGACCTCCCATCTTTAGACGAAATTCTTGGAGGAAGACTCGATTAGCTTCAGGGGGTTCACACGCCTATTGTAGAGCCCCAAAACTCGTCACCATGCCTCCTATTAATGACCACGTCCCAGCTGGGAGAGATTAAAAAGTCGTTTCTCTCTCAGGAAGACACGTCCTTCACCAAACTGTTCAGCTACTTCAAAATGGCGCCCATAGCAAGTATGTTCAACATATGAGAAACACGTCTAGAGTTCCTTAGTAACAGAACGCCTTCATTTTGTCTGGAAAACTTCCCAAAACTCGTACCCATGGAGCAACTTCGATAGCCATAACAAAAGTCACGAAATCTGCATTGAACCCTCCAGCTAGGTCAGATTGTTCCACTGACGAAACCAGAAAACCAGGGCTTGAAACCCGTCACAAGGAGCTCTCGAGCTCTTCACGCGAAGGAGAGAAAAATGATATTCTTCAAAAAGTGCTAATGATTCCTTCATCTTCTCTTTGTATGCTTTCCTAACTCATATAATATAAAGTGACATTTCATTTTATATTTTCACCCCCCAAATAAAGTGACCTTTGGTAAAGTAGCCTTTTAAAATATTTCATAAGACACTTTATAATTTTTCACCCTTCAAAATATAAGTGACTCTTTACAAGGTCATATTTTAAATATTTTACTAAGTCACT
>VDFB02262156.1:0-29291 GCA_007258455.2 Sequoia sempervirens | reverse complement strand
CCTAAGAAGAAGGAAGTCTCAGAATTGGCCCAAAGCACAGGCAATCCTCGTCTCCCGGACCTTTTGAGTCCTTCCATGACGTTTAGGTACTGATTCAAGCATGCATTCTCAACTTGGCTGGAATGACTCTCAGAAGACTAACTTGAAACTCTCAAAATGATGACCTCATGAAGCCGTTGCGCAAAGGCGAAACCCTAAAAACTAGCAAACTACTGGGGGTCCCCATCTGCAATGGGGCGATGTGTGAAAAGGTCACAACAAGTAGGGGTAGAAGCGGATTCAAAAACCATTATCAATTAACCTACACACACAAAAGTGAAAGCACTTGTTAGTTTTTTGATAGAAAATTTAAAAACAAGCTAAATTAGATTAAATCAAAATAGATTACTTTAAATTAGTAAAATCTAAACTAATCTAAAATTCTAAACATTTTCATCAAAAAAATGGATTTAAAAAAACAAAATAATAAACTAGGGTTACAAAAAAATGTGAAAAAAATGTAAAAATCAGAAAATTACTTTAAATTAGTAACAAATTAAGCTAATATATGATTTTAAACATGTTTTCAACAAACAAGAAGAATCAAAATAAAAAAAGTAACTAGGGTTTGAAGAAAATTTCAAAAAAATGAAAAAATCAGCAAAATATGTAAAAAAATCAAAAAAAAGTGTCACAAATTCTTGTTTTGATGAATCTAAATCTTCTTTTCAACAATATAAATGTATTTAAATCTATTTTAAAGTTGATTCATGATGTTTTTTAAACATACAATCAACAAAAATGAAGAAAAAAATTTAAAAAAAAAGAATACGAAAAATCAGAAAACCTACCTAGAAATCCAATTTGCCTTTGAAATCCAATGAAAATCTCCTTCAAATCTCGTCTCCTTGATGCAAAATCATTGAAAAATGGTGCAAAATGCTTTGGACTAGGTTTTTGCTCTACCAAGAGTGAAAACAACTCAGAAAATGAAATGAAAATGACGTTTTGGCCGGCCGTAGGCTTAAGTGTCTGATCGCACAAGTTTTTTTTTAAAACTCGCTGACTTTTTGATAAAAACTCGCCAAAAAAACGGCAAGTTTTTGTCAAAAAGTCAGCAAGTGTTTTTTGCGAGTTCTTTTCATTATTACTCGTTTTCAAAAAAACTCACGAGTTTTTGGCGAGTAGTCCAACTATGGTATTTACTATTAAATATAAAAGCATTTTGTTCAAATTTTAAAACTAAAGTTAAATAACTCAAAGACCAAAGTCTCAAACTTTAAATACAACAATCTGTCAATCTATGACAATATGCCTCATTCGGGCTATCAATATCAAACAGTCAAACTCGCCTCACAATAATCTAAAATAAAGTGTCAGCTTGTGCAAAAAATTTCAAAATAGTGACTGCTCTCACATAGGAGAAACAACGCCTAGGCTCCGGCACTAACAGTCGGCTCCCAACCTCCCACGGCTCCTAGCAAACAAGTATATGAGTTTATGTTTTTTGTTTTCTGCTTTTAGGTATATGAGGGGCATGGGAGGGTCTGTGGGACCCCATGCCCCTTTACAAACCAATAAAATTTAAAAAAAAACAATGTATTTTAATTTTAACTTTTGTTTTTTATGTGATACTACAGGGGACGCTTGGACATTTCTAGGATGGTTAGGGGACGCCTATCCGTCCCCTAGCCGTTTCGAGGACAGCTAGGCATCCCCTTTAGTTTTGCAGGCGTTTCCTAAATCAGGGACGCATTTCTTGGCGTTTCCAGAAAATGCAAAATCGGAGGGGGCGGTTGGGGGGCATCCCCCAGTCCCCGAAACACCTCAGGGGATGGGGACGTAGGGTTTAGGGGTGTGGACGCATCCCCGTGTAACACAGTTAATAACCGCTCAGCAAGGTTTAGCAAAACTCTACTAGTCACATTCATTCAAGGTCTGTATTTCCTTCAAGCTTCTTAGTTGATGTAACCTACCCACTGCTGCCACATTGAGGCTCTGTTTCATCACTGAAATAATTTCATCATCCCACCAAATTAGGAGGATAAAATAATATTCAGTGCCAAGTTCATAACATGCTCAAGAAAACCACTGGCAATTATGAGCAGTGACATGTGTCATGGTCAACACAACTTATAAATATAACTTTGAGGATGAAGTATGCATGCATATCTAGAAGAAAACATTCTTATATTTGCACTAAAAACTCAGCTCCCTCTAGTACGATCTGTACACAATCACCAAGCAAATTGTAGATTACAACTTCAAGACTGATCTTCCATAATCTTAGTTTGCATCTAACCATTAGTCTCAAGTTACTTTGATCCTACTTTCTGGCTAATAATTTTTCTGCAATCTGTCCACTACAACTGAGTATGCCAAGTAGAAATTTGACGATTATGCCAAGTATCCAGTCACCTACTTTGATAAGTACAAGACTAAGAATTTCAACATGGCAAAAAAGTGCCACATAAAAGAAAGGCATAGACTAAAATAAGAAGCAACAGAGTTCAAAATGATAAATCATGAAGTCAAATGAAGATTCTGATTTTATTGTGGACTGACAAAAAAAACCTCTTTGGCAGAAATTTTATTTCACAATCCATATGTATTATGTTGTTGATTGTCTTGACATAAAGCATAAACAGAAATGCTTTCCTCAAAAAGATCTCAATACAAATTACTATCTTTAGAGAATCCATTCTGATTTTATAGAAGGGTACCATACCCACACAATTGCCAAAGGCAGGGCAATGATGATCAAATCGATTGACATAGGCCTGACATCTTTTGCACAATCTTGTTCGTATATATAACCTGCAATCTGACGACACATCATTATGATAGGAAAGTATTAGATGGAAAAAACTTTAAAAGGTAACAAATGCCATAATAAGCCATATCAAAGGCATAGCATAGAGAAATATATTGCAGGCACACATATGACCCAAAATAATTTATGGAATTATAAATGTAAAGAGCTTACTACTGTGAAAACAAAAAAGATATCAGAATATATATTCATAAGATGGGTTTCTTCATGCTATATTGATTACTGATCTATAAGCTTTCTCTGTGGTCTTTTACCAAGTCAACTTGAGGCAGTAATGCTGATTGTTGTTTTCTTCACGTATTGTTTAGAATGCACAAAAAAGAATCTTAATAGAACATGGAAAATTTATTAAGTGATAATTTAGGATATATAAAGTTTTGTATTCTAGAGTTTAAATAGTGAGAATTTTAATTCTGGAATTTTATTCAAACAGTATTTTCAGTCTCTTCTGAATAACTCTACTGTAGTGCCCCAACTCCCTCAATCTAATTCTAGACAGAGTTGTATCTACTTCATTTGAGTGTTGAGGGCCTTCCCCTTGTCTGCAGTCATAAGTCATGGAGACAGATGCATATACGTAGTTTTTTCTCTGCTACAAGTGGTTTATTTCTGCTACAAAATAGAAAATTCATATGCTCCATGAGAGGGAAGAAGAAAAATAACACAACTTTGGTAATTTTTGTTTAACCATCTGCTCACAACTTAAATCATGCAGGTATGATGATACCAAAGGAATGATACAAATGACTTAGAATTGTATCAAGTGCAAGCAAACCCATTATTTTCTGACAAAGTACAGTCTATCTTACTATGATTAAAATCTTCATTTTATGAAAAAACACATTTATGTGCAGTTTAGGAAGCTTATGAGAATAAAGAATTAAAATTGATTTATTGCAAAAAACAAGATCAACAACTAGATATTTTCAAAAAGTCTTTAAGCAAACGAAAAATTGTTAAAGAGATTCTTTATATTAAGGAAAACAAAATAACCATTACCGAAGGAGGGTCAGCAAGTAAAAGAAGCATGGCCTGCACTCCTGGAGAATAGATTTGATGAATTGTATTCTGCCTGCAACTGTGAGGAATCTATTGACTCAAAATTTCATACTTGGCCTTCTTAATTAGTATTACAGTTCATAGAGTTTGAGACATAGGTTTTGACTGTAGAGGAAAGCCTAAATAGCTCACTAGGAATTGATCTTCCTTGATTACCAAAATTTTCTGAATCACCTGTTACCTTTCCCAGGCATGTTGAAAAACAGAAGATACTGGTTTTCTTAGTTCTACGATTGGTTTATTATCTTAATCATCCATATGGGACCAAAAAACAAACACACCTTACAAATGACAAAGAATTTTGCAAATTTTGAAGCCAAGATAACAACTATTTGTACAGTGACATGACTGCCTGGAAAATACGTAGTTCTCTAGCTGTGATAATGACAGTCTTGTACAAGGAGTGGCTGTGCATATAACAACAGTAGTTACACATTATACTGGCAGTCTTGGCCACATGTGACAACACAATAAAATTCAGACAAGAAACAGCCTCTTAAGATTCCCAACAATTTGAGGTCCTTTGGTACACAAAAGAACACTCCCAGCACTTGTATTAGAGACAAAGACCTAATATAAATTCATGGATGGAAGAAGTGAGTGAATACTGAATTTAGTTGTTTGTAGGCAGATGAAGTGTAAGAGTTAGCAGAGAGTTGAGAGAAGCAAAGCACCATTGAATTGTTGTAAGCACACACCAATTGTACTCTTTGTAAATTGCAGAAGTTAAAGGAGAGGTGGTGATCAATTCACACTAACAAGTTGATTTTCCTCATGCTGGAGTATACAAGATAAAATTCTAATGTTATGGTGTTGTTCTTGTTTACATTCTTCTGCCATTGTTCAAGGCTTGTTTCCAGCAACCAATTCACATTAATGATAGTGCAAATTGGTTTCCAGCAACCAATTCACATTAATTCTAGCACAAATGTTTTTCTATTTGCACTATCATTTTGTAAGAGACCAGGTGTCTCTCAACCCGACCGCTGACTGAGAATGCAAGTTTTTGTTTGTTTTCTTTGTTTTTGATTTTTTTGTGGTTTTTTGCTAATAAAGAGAATGGTGCAATTTTGAAAGAAAATGCTTGGAAAAATTCAAATAAAATACTACGGATCTAAATATGAAGGAATTCAATTGATAGATTGATGCCAAATAATTTATTCTTCTTCCAAACTGATTACAACTATGATTAATCAACATGCATAGAAAGAGGCAATGACATTTATTCAGAAAACCTGGTTATTGCAGCCGTCAAAAATGGTGAAGATTAGGTACAGCCAGCCTCAACAGAACCTTCTCCAGCCTTGTAATTGATGCAAACTAACCCAGAGACCAAGGCGTCCCAACTGGTGAAGGAAGAAGACAAAAAAGCAAGGCGTCCAGGCTTGTAGAAGAAGTATGGCCTTTCAGCTGTGTGGTACGGCCTCCAACCAGCAATAATGGAATCCATACAACCTTGAAAATTGTGCCAGATGAAGAACTAAACCAGCCGCTCAAAGATATCACTTTTCCTTTACAAATAGCAAGGCGTCCAGGCTTGTAGAAGAAGTATGGCCTTTCAGCTGTGTGGTACGGCCTCCAACCAGCAATAATGGAATCCATACAACCTTGAAAATTGTGCCAGATGAAGAACTAAACCAGCCGCTCAAAGATATCACTTTTCCCTGACAAATATTGAATCAAACCCTGAAGAATCACTTCACAATAAACTCTGTAATAACTTTTGAATGAAGCTATTCAACTGATAGGCAATAAATCAGTTGTTATTTCATAGCCTCTGAACTACAATACACTGAAGATGGCTCGTTCTCCAATGCATTAGAAAACTAAAACCCTTGGCTTCGTTCTCTATAGAAGAAAATGGCTAAAATCGATTCTCATATGCATAATGATGAATTTCTTCCAAAGAAACCTTATATCTCCTCAAGCAAGTCGATTTCCTTCAAAAAGCATCATTTAAATAAACTTTGAATTTCACTTTTAATTTTCCAATAGTTTGGACGCCCATTTAATTATAATAATTAATTGAAATATGGCCCCTTCTTCATGATGGTCGACCCCTTCATTAAGTCACTTAAGTTATAACATAAATTTACATTATAACTTTATAATATAAACTTCAATTAAATTAATATTTATTTTGGCAAATAAATATTAATATCTCCCTCAATATAAGTCCAAATGACAAGTCGTCTGAAGCCGGATGATAAGTGACTGAATCTACATATGACCAGACCATACTGCTAAAAATAGCAGGGGTGCTCCACTGAATGTCTCCACTTACTAAAAATAGTAAGTCAAGCAAATGATGTCCAAAAGACCCCGAACGAAAGCCAACTAAATAATTCTGACAACTGAAGCCAACCCATGCCTCCACAAGACCCTCTATCCTCCATATTAGCCTATGAGGGCCACATAATAGGCTAATCTCAAGTACTGAGAGATGTCAACTGGAAGGGGACATTACACATTTGAAGCTTAAACCAAGTAGTAGCAAAAAATTGTATTTACAAATTTATATTTAATGAATAATTCCCAACAAATATAAATTGACAAATTACATTTCATATTTCAACTGGAGCAGTTTAATACATGGTAGCAATAATTGGGATTTATACATGGTTAATGGTGATTAAACACCACCCAGTTTGCAGGCCATGCCAGGTCAGAATGGCACGGCTGGGTTATCGCAGGCCCAATCAAATCCCAGTTTACCCAACAAGAAAAGATGCCTATGGATTTACCTAGGTAAGAGAAGATGTTCTTAAAACATGTTACACCCCGATTGTATAGCTACTACTGCATAGGGAAATGCATTGTAATGTTTGAATCTTTTAGATGAATAAAACATATTGTTCTTGTTATCAAATGAATGTGTCCTATTTAAAATGATTGTCTCATTTGTTTGATACTTCTATTCATGTAATTCTTGAATGAATGTGGCATATAAGTTATAGAATAATGTTATTCTAACTTTTTGTGATGTTTTATGTATCCTACCTTGTTTTGAGCATATGACTTTCGTTGTCATGTCATGATGTGCAGTAAACAGATTCATTCCCCCAAGCAGAGGAGAGATATCACTCAAGGAGGAGCTTGGTCGGGTAAACAGTAACAAGTACCAATTGAGCATACACACACATCCTATAGACTGAGTAAGCTAAGTCAGTTTAAGTTGTGGCTAAGTCATCCGTAGGCTTGTTTGTTAACATTAGGAGTCTTATCTTCTTTTGAATGCATGAATAACTGATGCTTGCCTGTGTAACTATCTATGGGATTATGTTACTGGTTAGGAGGTGGGCATGGATACATTTATATTGTATATACACAAATCCATAAGTATATTCATGTCGATGCAAACAAATGATTGCCGTACAAGTGGATCGATATAAATACATTTATGAATACGCATACGTATAGGAAAAATATACAAGCAAATATACATGTATACATACCCACAACCAACCTATCGTATATACGTGAATATGAATAATATTATGTTGACATTACCTCGGAATTTACATTTAGACATATATACACATATACATAGGTACGTATAATGAAAGTATGTTAACTAGCTCGCAATATATGTACTTTGCACTTAATTATGTATGTGTGTACATATATATATATATGTAAAGGTATATATATATTTAATATTATATAAAATATATATATATAATATAGTTTTTACAAAATATATATATATATGTCTATAAGTTTATTTAAATTATTAAATTTAAATATATATACATAGATATATATTATGTAAAATAAAGCTATAATATATATATATTAATAAAATAAAATAAATATATAAATATATGTTACACTTTGAAGTAAAAAGTTTGGAAATCAATTAAGTTTCAAAAGGCACTTTATTTAAATATCATAAAGTGTAGAAAGGAAATCGAAACTTGGAAATGAGAGACTTTATTTTGTCAAAGTTAAATATTTCTTTGAAACTATGGAAGTCAACTAACTCTTTGAAATAAAATAATGTCTTTAAATTGAATCGAATGCCTTTGGCAAATCACGCCATGTTGGAAATATTTCATTTCAAACTATGTAAAAATTTCGAAAGGGAATTAAAATGAAATGAAGAAAATTCCCGTGAAAAGTAAATGCGCAACTGGAATTCTCACGCCATGACCAGGTCAAGCGAACTTGGCTGAAGCTAGAAATTTGGCACTCAAACCCCATTTAAAGGCAACCTGGATTACAGGCGCACTTGACCTTTTCATCCCTGTTGAATCATCAAAAGGAACTGCTGAGTTTATGCACCTAAAACAAAAAAACACCTATAGGTGTCAAGTTATGAGTTTTATCAGTACAATGTTTATTTTTTCTGCAATTGTTGTCATCATAGAAGGTCGAATCACCACCTTGATTCGCCATATTGCAAGTTTGAAATATTTTGGGACTGTCTGGCATTTTTCTTACCTTCTAAATAGTGAAATAGTTGAGCAGGGGCTCTATATAAAGCCGCATGTTCACTCTTTCAACTCACCAATTCATATTTCAGGTTAGGTTTTCTCTGGAGAGCAGAAACATATTTTCTGAGAGCTTTCAATATTATTTTCTAAGAAGTTTCAGCATTTTCTATTCTGTATCATCATTTCTAAGAGAATTCTTCATTATATTCTGAGAGAACAATTCATATTGCCAGAGAATCATTTTTGTCATTCACCATTTCTGAGTTTAATAGTGAGGGCTGAGATTGTCTTTCAGCTGTGTATAAGAGTACATTATTAGTAAGAGAGTTGGCTGGAGGTCTTTGTTGGAGGCTAAAAGTGTTGCGGACTCAATCTAGATCATCATCTATGGAAAGCATATACCAGGCATGCTATTATTCTTTCATACTTTAGAACGAATTTCCAAATTAAAGTCTGAAATTGTATCTTTTGAATGTACAATGTAAGGAACCTTGCGAAATCTGATCTGAATTTATTGATTTGGATGCACCGGAATTCTTTCCAGCAGTTATCGTGCAAGCCCTTTTGACTGTTGGGTAATGTTTCCCTTTGTGTTTTGAAGCAATTGATAGTACCATAAACCTTTAAAGCTCAGATGGAAAGGTGCATTTGACTGAAACTGAATTGGTAAATGCAACGTAATCTATTTTCTGATTTTTCCAATGCATATAAGTGACTCAGATTTGAAGGGCAGCAGTTTAGTATTTTCTGAGTTTACACAAATAAGCAGCCTTTACAAACATTAGGTCATTAATAGTGCAAACTAGCGGACAACCTTGACAAGACACTTTGCAGCATTAAAGGAACACTCAGAAATAATTTGTAGACTGTAACAGGGGCATATGATGTAGATTATTTGGTATTTCCAAGTGAACAAGACAGTAATAATGGTCTGTACACAATCTGTCACAATAAACCCAGGCATTGTCCATTGGAATTGAGAGGTAAGACATTATATTTCCAGAACTTCATTCTCAGTTTGTCACCATGATTTAATAAGCTCGAATAATGCTAGAAATGCTGTCTCCAAGACTCAGAACTAATAAGGAACTGAGAGATACTTCAAATATTGCCTAACAGCAATAGGATATCATTCTATTTTCAAGACTCAAGTAGATATGTTGCTTGAAGAACAAAAATTACAAAGTCTGAAACAGCCATAGCAAAATAGAGTTTCCTGGAACTAATTAACAGTAATGTAATTACAACACTTTGGACTTGGAAGACTTCCTCATGGTACATAACATTTATCTCAGTTTTCAACATGCCAGACCTACAAACCAAGACAACAGTAAATACTCAGACCTGGATGAAAGTCGTTCCCCAGCAGGGAGCTGAATGAGTCGCCTCCAAAGGCTCCCAGACACTACGTTCAGCAAACATGACCTCCCATCTTTAGACGAAATTCTTGGAGGAAGACTCGATTAGCTTCAGGGGGTTCACACGCCTATTGTAGAGCCCCAAAACTCGTCACCATGCCTCCTATTAATGACCACGTCCCAGCTGGGAGAGATTAAAAAGTCGTTTCTCTCTCAGGAAGACACGTCCTTCACCAAACTGTTCAGCTGCTTCAAAATGGCGCCCATAGCAAGTATGTTCAACATATGAGAAACACGTCTAGAGTTCCTTAGTAACAGAACGCCTTCATTTTGTGTGGAAAACTTCACAAAACTCATACCCATGGAGCAACTTCGATAGCCAAGACAAAATTTGCATTGAACCCTCCAGCTAGGTCAGATTGTTCCACTGACGAAACCAGAAAACCAGGGTTTGAAACCCGTCAACAAGGAGCTCTCGAGCTCTTCACGTGAAGGAGAGAAAAATGATATTCTTTCAAAAGGTGCGAATGATTCCTTCATCTTCTCTTTTGTATGCTTTCCAATCATAAAATTAAAGTGACTCCTTTTACTTTATATTTTCACCCCCCAAATAAAGTGACTTTTGGTAAAGTAGCCTTTTAAAATATTTCATAAGACACTTTATAATTTTCCACCCTTCAAAATATAAGTGACTCTTTACAAGGTCATATTTTAAATATTTTACTAAGTCACTTAATAACTTGCTTTATCAATTATTTAATATCCCGCTTTTGAAAATAATTTAAGCGTTAGGGAATATTAAATAATTGAGTCATTTTGTCAAATTTTTGGGGACATTACATACAAGGATAGGGAGTTGTAATTAGTTCTATTCTTCATATTGTAGAACGATTTTCTAAATCTAATTCTAAAAGAATAGCTTCTGATTAGGAAAAGATAGGAATTGCTTTTAAATTCCATAAACAAGGAGCAATTTGTGATTTAAAGAATGGTATTGCATGTTTACTACTATTTGCGCCTACTTCCATTAGTGTACGAATTACACTGGGATCATAGATGCATTAAGGAGTGAATTGCTATGAACTCCATATAAGGAGTGTATATTTTCAAGTAGCTATTAAATACTAGGGAAGAAATGAGGGAGTTTAATAAGGTACCGATCACAACAAGTTAGTAGATTAACTTAGTCAAGTTAATGAAACTCCTAGGATGAAGATGTCCAGTTTAGGAGAGATAATTGTGAGTACTTGTTAAGCTGTCCTCCTTTCTAGTAGTTAGCTTGATGTAGGACGTCTAGGGTACAGACTACCCCGAATAGACCAACCTACGCGTAGAGTAAGGAAGCCTTAAGTCAAATTGACCCTAGCTAGTGCATGTGATAGATGACCTACGTTCTTTATTGAATGGAAATACTTTGGCCAAAGTAGTCTTAGGAACAACTTACACTTAGTTGTGCAACTACATTGTCAGTTCACTGTGATCCCGAAGTACATACTAGTTCAAGAGATGTCGTATGCATAGGACCTAGTCATGTAGGAACACAACACTATGCTCAGTTAGTAATCGTTAAAGGATACCCTACCAATCTCTTCTTTGAAGGGAGGGCCATTCATTGAATAATGAATGTGCGGGGGACCGCATTATAAGTCTGTGGTTGGCGGAAAAACGCCCGAGTGATGTTTCTCCTCCTTAACAATCGGCCATTGGACCAAGATTTGACAAGACGGACTCCTAGACCTTCTTACTTCTATTTGTGCCAACAGCTTACGAGCTATGTATGTATCTTGTTCTTCTTTACTTTGTAGTTTCTTTTGGAAAGAAATAGTTAAAATTGCAAAATGATGTATCATGTTTATGAAATTGAAAAGAAATTTTTTATTGAAATGGCATTGTTTTTACTTATTGTGGATAAATTCAAAAGTTTTAATTTGACATACAGGTTTGGACGTCACATGTGGTATCAGAGCACAATTTAAACACTAGGAACCTTTGAGCTCACCCTATTTCCTTAATTCCAACATTACCTAATGTTGTGAAAATTCTTGTGATAGGATGGTACGCGTTCGATTAACAGCTAGGAAGACTGTAATCGGCAACGAGTGATACCTGAAAGCCAAGAAGGAAAATGAGGCCATTACTAGAACCATCCAAGGAACCAATCATGAGAATGTCATTTGGTTAAGTGACACAGAAACTGTTAGTCATGCCCTTTCCCAAATCAATGAAGTAAAGAGTAGAATGAAAATGGAAGCTACATTCAACCTTTTACCCAACATCTCTCTAGGAAAGTCAGATTCTTTGCCACTATCCAGGGACATGCCTTCCGAGGAAAGCACAAGTCCAACATTCATATTCTAGGATCCTAGAGTTCTCCCGTTGGCCGAGGTTATAACCATTTTGTCGAGTGATGAGTCAATGGGATACACACCAAGGACTTTCCCTAATTAGTTGGGCATTTGGAATCACGACTTTCCCTAATCACCTAATACTTTAACATTCCTAAAAATCACCTAAAACAAGACTACCTAAAATCACCTAAAACATGACAAACTTCACAGAACGGGGAAACACATTACGACATAACGAAAAACAAAAAATTACTAAAAGAAAATTACTCCACCCCCGAAGGGATGAAGTGCTTTGGATATTGTCCGCTGCATGGTAGCGAGAAGAGCCTCCCATCGATGACGTTTTTGCCCGAAAAGGCTTTATTTCTCTTCTGATGGGCAGTGCAGGAGGCAATCCCTTTGGGATGAAGATTCTCAGGGATTCATACACACATGCAAAGATACTCTGACAAAAATCAGAATATGATGCAAATGGGAAAGTTGATACCTTTGAGGCATAAGTTTCGTTGTAGTCCATCCTTGAGATGTTGCTTTCTTCAAACCAATCGATTGAGTTCCAAAATCGATTTCTATAATGTTGTAGGTGATCTTTTTTGACCTGAAAATATCCTTTGATCGGCTCGTCGATCAGCTCCACGTCACCTTTAACACATAGGAGTTTGATTCCCATGTCTTCAGCATCTTTGAGGCCTAACAAAAGCACCTCTTTTTCAGCTTCAGTGAATTTCAATTGCACAAATGGGTGCAACTGTTGTTTAGGGGAAATGATCAATTCCCCTGCTTCTGAAACTATATTTATACAATCTCCATCGAACTGTATTGTCCATGACCTCGTGTCTTCTATCAATCTCTTTTCTCAACAAGCAATGTTTCGATCTTCAGTTTCTATCTCTGACAGAGTCACACAATTACAAGGACCCATTTCAGGCTTTGCTTCTGTCGGGACAGATGACTTGAGCACAACCTGCTTCTTTACAACGTTGAGAATCTGATCTAGTTGTTCTGGATGGTCCTAAAGATATTCCAGTTGAGAGATTTGTACCTTGGTCTTCATCATGGAAGCTACGATGTCAAAATCTGTTGAAGACATCTCTTAAGCAACTGGCATAGTGTCTTCACATGAAGGTCTGCGATTGGAAGTGAAAGGCACTTCTTTTCCTTCTTTGTTTGATTTCCGCCTTTCTTCTTCCTCTTTCTGTGCTTTGAAGTGCTAAGCACATGCAAACACAGGTGTTGAAACATTTTCATCATTCACTGCAGGAGCATAACGACGATATTATTCTTCTTTTTGATTGACGGGTTCTTTATCAAAGTATCTTGCAGCAGAGTCACCATCAAAGTTGTCCGTTTGTGGTAAGACAACATTCGAACTTGGTGTTGGTACAAAACTAGAACTAGGAGCAGCTTCAGTGTATCCCGTGATTTGAATCATTCTCAGGTTCTCAGGACATGTGGATCTGGTATGTGCATCAGTGTCGTGGAAAGGACAAAATACTGCATTGTGTGCAGCTTCAATCATTGGTCTTGATGGAGATGTTGGCAACAGTGGCTGAAGATTGTCTCTCTTTGACTGGTACAGTTGTTAAACTAGAGATCTAATAGAATTTGTCTTCATTAGGCCGGAAGTGATCATATTATCCTCCAACTTGATGGCGTGTTCTGGCGCATTCTTCAACTCTATTACTTTCACTGTCTTGAGGAAGAGTGCTATCTCTGATGGAAGAGTATTTATGAAACAGCTTATCAGAATCTCTAGTGATGGATTGAATGTAGAAGAAATTCTCATAACAAGACGATTAAATCTTGCTACAAAATCCCTCATGTGCTCATTATGCTCCATCTTTGAATTTGTAAGTTGGGCGAACAACAAATGAGTGTCTTTAGCGGGCTTGAATCCTGCCAAAAATTTCTAGCCCATAGTTGCCCAACTTGTCATACTGCCTAGTGCTAGGTGATTGAACTAGTTGGCAGCATTTCCCACAAGAGTCTTGACAAAGAGACACACCGCGATGTCTTCATGTGCTACATGCAAAACAGTGCAAGCCGTTGCGAACGCAGAAAAATGTTCCTCCGAGTGTTGAGTTCGATCGTCGTGAAACCGGGGAAAACGCTTCCTTGACCCCTTAGGTAACTCATGATTTACCTGAAAAGCCAAAGGTCCAATGTTATTACCCCAAGGTAATGGGGGTGGACATTGCTGATTTCTATCAGCATTGCCAGTAATATTGTTGTTATCATCTATTGCTTCTGTATGGATCATGCAATAGGATGCCAGAGTGTCATTCCCGTAAAATAAAAGTGTTAGCTTTTCTTGAAGTTTTCTTGCCTCCTACCCCACAGTGGGTGCCAAAAAACTGTTCGCATTACAATTCGCACCTCTGAAGTGCGTATTGGCAACGGAAAGCTATGCACAGTGCGTAATGACTTCTCTTCAAATTAGGAGGGGAAGCTCCCTCTTGTGCTAATATGCGTGAAAAAGTAAAGTAATCTAATTCCTATCTTTTTGACTCAGCTGGTAAAGGCACAAGGTTAAGAAAACCTAATACGTTGTAGCTAAGAAATTTCTATGGTTTTGCAAATCACTAACTAAAACTAGGCTAAACGCTAAACTATACTATTTCCTCAAGAAACAGAGCATAAGGACTTAGGAGCAGGGAATTGGTTATATGATAATCTTTAGGTCAAGATTTTCAAGGAGATGACAACACCTATCCGAGGCGTAGGCTGAAATTGGCAACAAAAATAAACGACAATCCTCACTTCTAAATTCCCAAGGAGGTGACAACACCTATCCAAGGTGTAGATATGAAACAAAGATTATTAATCATGACAACACACGATAAGCTTTACTTCTAAATTCCCGAGGAGATGACGACACCTATCTGAGGTGTAGATATGAAACAAAGCCTATTAATCTAAACATGAAATAATAACTGGGACAGAAAATTGTATAGACGAGACGCATGCAATAAACGATCAAACCAGCAATTATATTTAATCTAAGTGAACCAGTACAATAATAATAACATTCAGGCAAGGTGGCTCAACTATTTATTATCACCATAAAAGTTCGTGAACAGATACTGAATAACAATACTACAGGCAAGGAGGCTTAGCATGTATGCTATCACGACCAAAAGTTAATTACAAATGAGCAAGAGTGCTCTTATTTATAGAACTCCAAGGTGTAGGGAACCCTAAAATCATCTTGAGTTAACATGAGTCTTGCAAGCATGCAAGATTTTATTGCTAAACCTAAATAAATGAAACTATACAGTTAACTGGAAAACTACCATCAATTAATCGAAACAAAGCTAAACTAAATAGATATGTGCAACATGCAAGTCCTTATTAAAATGAAACTTAACTGATAACTAACATCAGTTAACTAAGTCCTAACAGAAAGTCTAAACTCCTCCAAAGATATCTCTGAGGACGAGATAAGCGTGCATAAAATCAGCAATTAGAACTCAAGACTAATGTTGAGTTAACTACTCCTTCTGACTCTATCCTCGAGAATAACTACAAGATCTAACTGATTGACTACTCCAAGCCATCACGGGCTATCACCTCGTCTAGGAACTGGTCAACTGTCTCCTCCTCTAGCATTTTGACGCTATCCACGATGACAGACTGCCTGTTCAACTCCTTCTCACCATCTTTGATCACCCTCTGATATTCTCTGACCTCTTTAGTTGCCTTGTTGAAACTAGTTGTCATCACTAAGAAGTGATCCAACTTGGACGCCACAAGATCTCCATCCAGATTATCACGAACAAGCTTCTCAAACTCAGCCTGTACAACATCAAGATTGTTGTAGGTACCATCTTCACGAAGATAATGGCACGAGATTTGAGTGATAAACTCGTTGATCAGTTTGAGAGCTCTAGTAACATCCTCTTTGAGCGCCTCGATCCTTGTAAAGATTCTCTCATACGTTTCCATTTTCAAGAGGTGTTGTTCTCTCCAAGTGAAAACCTTCCTCTTATCCTCATCTACTACAATGGCGTCATATGCAACTGCTTACTGGGATATGAGTATTTGGTCCTTTGCCTTGCCTTTTGCCACAGTTATTTCAAGTTGTTGGATTCCCTAACAAAGCTCATGTGCGTCACTCCTCGAGTGATATAACTCTGTGAGAAGGTGTTGGCCTATAATGATGAAATGTTCAACCCAGCTATCCAAGAGCTTTCCATGATTGACTAATTGATCCAACTTTTGTTGTTCTGGAGGTTTTCCCCTAAAGGGGTGGAAGACTAGGTGCTCTGCTTGAGTTTCCATGAACAAGATCTGAGATGTACTGTCGGAGTTGCTTGATTTCAGCCTTGAGAGATGCCTTATCTTCTTCGTCCTTCATGACGCACTCTTCAAGATTACTTGCAACAACCTTAAAGAGGCTCACATCCGTTTGTCGAGTGCTCCTGCCAAGATTTGCTTTGACGAAGGTGAAATCACCAACTTCAACTTCATTCAGGCTCTTGCCTTCTGGTGGTGTAGCAACTTCAATGACAATCTCAACTTCAGGAGTCTTCTCTACCTGCACCTACTTCTTGACCTTCTTGTTCGACCTATCCTAATAAGGATCGTCAAACTCAGAGAAATCAATCTAATATGAAGGCTTTCGCCTCCGTCTTCCCAAAGACCTCTCGAGCCAACATGAATGATCAATGTTATCTTCTCGAAGAGAGACTGCTGCTGCTGTATCGACCTCTAATGGATCAACTGGCATTGAGACTAGCCGAACTAGTGATTCCAACTCTGAGTCAATATCAATGGGAGGTGACTATGGTGAAAATGACGCATCAAGAGATAATGAATTTGCCTCAACCCGTATCATTGTCTCCACTGGAACTTTAGGTGCCCTTTCAACCTACTTTTGCTTCCGTTTACATGTGTTTCTTCCCTTTGTGTTCCCACTGACTCTAACACCTTCTGGCGGCTTCAAAATAACAATAACTCGAGGCCTCGACCTTGAAGTAGGAGGTAGTGAAGAAAACCCTACTGGCAGTTCTGTAAATGGAACTGTGTTTCACCTTCTCTTGCTATCCAAGAAGTGCATGCTGGTTTTGATAACTGTTCTTAACAGGTCCTCAATTGAAGTACTCTCCCTGGCGTACCAATCTGGTTGGCGAAGTGACTGGCGAGCAACTTGATCTTTGACATACGTGCTAAGTAACACCTCTTTGTCATCATCTAACAAACACTCAACATCTTCTGATAGAAAATCAGCGAGCTGAGAAAGAGTAAGTCTGCAGTAATGACGTCGACGCACTTCAAATTTGTCTTCGCAGTTGACCCAAAAGCATTGTTCCACGGAGTTTCGGGGACGGGGATGGGGGAACGGTGGGGGACGCGTTTCCGAGATGGGAGACGGAGGGCCTAAGTTTGGGGACGGCAGGGGGGTGGCACTGAAATACATATAGTACTTGAAAAATTAGTTAAAAAAGATGTATAACAATATAATTTTATAACTGTAGAAGCCTAAGGAATAAGTAAAGTTAACACATAAAAACAAAACTTAAAACTTAAAAGTTTAAAGTTTAAACACAATAACACATTGCAATGATATATCATTTCATTGAACTAGTGAACCACTGAACATTGAAAATCAAAATCAAAATATAGACATTGGAAAATGCAACAAGAACTAGATGTTTCATAATTTGAGTTTCATAATCATGATTCATGAATCATAATTACAATCAAGTATAACTATATCATCAATGTTCAAACTTCAAACTTCAAAAACAGAGTACAAAATAGTAAATACTAATAGTAAATGGCTCCAGGCTAATGGCCCGATGCCTCTGAAAGTCTCCTAGAAGTTTCCCTGGAGTCTCCCAAATTTTCCTTGGAGTCTCCCAGAAGTTTCCCTTGAGTCTCCTAGAAGTTTCCCTGGAGTTTACTTGGGTGGAGGGGACTTCTGGAAGTCTCCCAAAAGTTTCCCTGGAGTCTCCCAGAAGTTTCCCTGAAGTCTCCCAGAAGGGGACTTTGGGGGGACGGCGAAGAAACGTGGAGATGGTGGGGGGATGGTAGAGGGACGTTTCCTAGGAGTCTCACCATCTCGGAAACAGGTGGTTTTTCTGGGGGGACGCGTCCCCGTGGAACATTGCCCAAAAGTCCTCAAGTGTTGGCCTATGTGAATTACTTCACTCCAACCGTGTTGAGTAATGACCCAACGGATCATAAGAACGCCTCTCAATGAGAAACCTGAGATTGAGTTTTTATAACTCGTTCGTCATTAACTTGCAATCAGCAGTTGTCTTGCATTTGTAAATACCCCATCCGAAAGGAAAGGTGAATGCTTGCTTGTGTCGATTGCGAATAAAAGAGTCAACCTCTTGAGCCTGTCTCAGAAACTCCATGAATAGGACCTTGTCTGACAGGTACCTCGGTAGCATTAGAGGTTCTTTGGTGTAACCATACACTTGAATATATGTGAAAGTGGGGAATTGACTGAACCAATCCACCCAACTCTCCATTGCTGATCTTGCCTCTAGTGAAATCTTGATGTGCATTTCATTATCAAGGTCTCTGACTGTCTTCATGAGGTAGTGATCATTCACTGCTTTGAAATCTTGTTCAGCCTTTAACAACTCCAATTGAGAGTAATATTCGTGAACATGCTGAACGCCAAGAATTCCATTAGTCTTCAAATGTCTATAATTGCCTTCAAATGCAATTAAGTAGACCAAATACGACACCATGTGAAACTCGTGGATTTTAAGGAAACCTGTGATCTGTTGGTGATGACACTTGTTGATTAACATGGCCCAGTCAAAGTGTTCTTTGTTGTCGATAATGCGGGAAATGGCATAGAACATCCACGGTCGGAAAATATCAGCTTCCTCCTGACCTGCAACTCAACTAAGCAAAGTTATCAAGATAGCAATTTCATCCTTGAACTCCCCAAGCCCAACCTTCTTTGGCATGTTGGTCTTTTGTACTTTCAACCATCTTTGAGCAACTTTCCTTTGAGATCTTTCTTGGTCTTCATACCATATCTTGTCGCAATCCTCAATGACTATGGTAAAATTGTCTAAGCGAGGAGGAATAGCAAAGCACTTCTCAACATCCCTCGGCTTGAGGCTACAAATGACCCTCCCATCGACTGATTTGATTTGTCTTGTGGATGACTCGTAGTGCTTAATGCAAGCAATGATGAACTCAAGATTGAAAACCATGATAGGAATAGATGTTGCTGCCAGCAATCCAGAACGCTCAAGATTCTTCACTATGGTGTTGCTAACGCCTTCCAACGTGCTCAAATTGACCACTGGATAGACATGACCCAAGTCTGTGTCAGAGGTTTTCAAAAATTCGTGCACCAAGACCGATTTGGCCTTCTAATCTATGGGGTTGAATTGCATTTTGAAAATCTAGATTTTTTACTGTAAAGTCGGATATGTTCGGACAATTTTCAGAAAAAGCTGAAAAAAGCTCTGGATGAGGCTAAAAATAGCCAGTTGCAGGGAAAAAAAATTGGAATTTTTCTGAAACAACGGTTTTGTAGAGAATTGAATTCTAGGGCAACCCAAACGATCAGAAACTCGAAAATTTGAGTTTTAGCAAGGCATGCAAAGGCTTTTCAGTCGAGAACTGTAGGGGTTTTAGGGTTTCCGAGGGGATTTTTTCTCAAGAAAAACTGGCATATGGGTTTTTTTAGGTAATGGAATTCTAAGCCAACCCAGACGATTCGATTTTGGAAAATTTGTGTTTTTAGCCCACATGCAAAGGAATCTTCGGACAAAAAAGCACAGTGCTTCTAGAATGGAAGCAACGGGGCAATTTTCTCGAAAAAATCTAAGACATGGGTTTTGTTGCTAACGCTGAAATATGTGAGCCCAAATGATCAGATTCTGAAAATTTCGCCGTTTACTTTGACATGCGAGAGAAAACATAAGACAAGAATAGAAGAATTTGAGAGATAGAAAATAGAAATTATTTTACCTCTGTAAAAGTCGCCTATACTTGAATTCAATTTAATGAAGTCTACATGCACTCGAAAAATGAAGTCTAGAAAATGTATCTTCTAAACAATCTGGACCTGGCACTTCTAAACAATCTGGACCTGGCACTACGAAGAACACCGAAAAAATATTACTCGAAGCACCTTTAGATCTTCGTTTGCTCAAGAAAATCGTGTTTGCTTGCACCTGTTATGAGAATAATGGACACCAATATGAAATAAATTTAAGTCTAAAGGCATCACAATATGCATTAAATCTAGGTGCCACCCAAATTGTACCTCAAAAATGTACAGCATCCTCTGATTGGACCCCCAAAACTTAGTTAACTAATTGAGAAATTCGCCCTAAATAGAGTGCTATCTTTGATTGGACCAAATTTAATTAACTGTACATGTAAAAATAAGTCGTCCCTTTGCAAGCAAAGATTAAGGTCACTTGAAGTCGACCAACTGAAGATTAAATAATATTTAAGTTCAATTCACAATCTCCGCCATTATAGGGTGCTTCATGTACTTGAGTCAAAAAGTCAAACTTTGACTCTGTAATGTCCCCTTCTCAGTTGTGATCATTTCAGTTGACCGTTGGCCTATTCCAGGACCGTGAGCTCCCCAGCGGATGGTGAAGGGTTTCCCTAGTTTGAGGAGGTTTTTAGCGAGAAGTTTGGAATTGGGTGCCAGTTCTTCACAGGTTTTGAGAGAGCTTAGCAGTGGTATGTCGATTTGGCATTAGAGAGCAACCCATTTCATTTTAGTAAATTCTATTTTTATGATGGTGAGTATGGGTTCAGTTCAGTTGGTCCTCTTCTTCAGTTGTTTCAGCTGGCACTTCAGTTCTTGGCCTTGGGCGCATATTTCTTGGAGAGATAAGTATTTTCATTATAATATTATATTTTAATATTATACCCCCTTGCCTAGCAGTACAACTTTAAGTTGTTTTTAAAAAGGGGACTTTGAGGGTCAAGGCGCCATGAGAAGATAAATTATATTTTAATGTCAAAAATTGAGCTTAAGGAAAAAGGACGCCCTTTTGAGAGATTTAACTTTATTTTTAAAAAGTGAAATATTTCAAAGGTGAAATGGGGCGCCATCTTTTGGAGGGAAAAGGTGAATTTGAAATTAGGGTTTGGGCGCCTTCTTGAGGCTTCTAGATGTTTCTCTCTTGCCTATTTAATCAGGCCTCAGCTCTTCATTTGGGATCTTTTGTCTACTACACCGTTATGCTGCTGAATTGTCTTCAGGCACTCGCTTCGAGGAAAGCACACCTCCTAGTATTGGCTCTTCTTCTTGCTTGAAAGATAGCAACTAGTTGAGAGGTTAGCATGTATTAGGATTGAATTGCATTTTCAGTTAAGTATTTGCATTTGGAGTTCTAGATTGCATTTTCTATCATATTTCTGATGTTGCTGAATGTCATGGAGGAATGTAAGTTTTACTCATAGCTCATGAAATAAAAATGCTATCATTCTGGGTACTGAGTCTATTGATTTGTCTATGAAAGGCGACCATTCTAGCATATTATCAGATTTTATTAGTGACTATTTGATTTTATAGAGAAAATTCGCCCTTGCAGCTGGGCCGTACCATCTTGAAGTTACATTGAATGTTGTGCAAAATAAATAAGGCATGTTTGGGTTGGTTTAGGGATTGCATCTTGGGCGCCAACATCAGTATAGTAATCTGCATTTGATTTCGCGTCAATAGGATGAGTTTTGAGTAAGTTATGTGCATCTTAGTGAGTTATTATGCTGCTGTTCTGTATTAATTCTGTCAAAAACAGTCATACCAGATTTGAGAAGGTTCATTAGTTGTGCGAGGAGTTAATATTCAAAGAGTTTGAGAGTGAAGAAGAGGGTTCTTAATTTGTTATAGCTTTGGAAGTTCTTAATCTTATGATATTGGCAAGCTCTCTAATTTGTTGTAAGCTGAACAGTAGTACTGTCAGCAATTCTCTCCTTTCATTTTGAATTTACATGTATTTCCCACTGAACAAGTGGAAGAGGCTGGCTTGCTGCCTATTTGCTTTCAGTTGAGTAGTTTAGGGACCCTCTGACCATATGCTCGCCATCACTCAGCGCCATTCTTGGTTAGGGTTACATTCTGTTCATCATGCATTGATCCTCTTACCATATGCTCGTCTACACAGGCGCATTCTTGGTTAGAGTTCCTTTCAGTTTGCATTTGCATAGATCCTCTGACCAATGCTCACACCTTGCCCACATCGGCATCCTGGTGTACATTCTGGTTAGAGTTACCTTCCGCATCGTTTTGGTTTATGCTAACCTTAACGGGTGTGTGTTGAATTGTAATCTTATTGCGAAAAAACAAAAAAAAATTGGTCCGGTTCTTTACAGACTCTAGGCGTCAATTCTCTAGAGTTAGGAAAATTTCATTTTATAAACCTCACCGGAGCCCATGTTCGACCACTAATTTTGATCGACTGATGTCTCCAGAAGACTAGCTGACAATTTCATTGAAGAGCAAGATCAAAACTGACAAGAAACTCCTTGAGGCTACAATCCATAATTTTAAGATCTGAAGGTTTCAAAATTCAGGGCGCTTTTGGCTTCAGATTTGGTCAAATTTTCATGTATTTTCATCATTTTGAAGGTGATTTTGACCTCACTTCATCTCCCGTCCTCCGGTGTTTTGGAAAAACTTCAGAACTAACAGACAGGCTCACTGCAAAGCTGGCTCCGTTCTGCACAAGAGCTCTTGGAGAGTACTTTTCCTAAAAACATCATCTACTAGATTAAAATCAAGGGCGCCCCTAGCCTCCAGGTGCACTTTTGTTCCCAGAGATAGCCATTTTTCAAACTGGTTGAATCTACACTTAATCCCCGGTTGCAGGTTGCTAAGTTGTCCTCTGACCCAACTGAGGTATGCAATGGAAAGTTGGAAGCAACACAGATAGGATGAATACCTGAGATCAACAAAAAGACTATATTTAAGGCTCCAAAACCTTGGGCGCCCCTGGCCTCCAAGGGCGCTTTTGTTGTTTCTTTGACATTTTGACCATGATTAGACCTTATGTTTAACTCCTGATTCTGGCAATTCAACAACTCAGATTAACTCGCTGACAAATTCGTTGTTAACCCTGATCAAGTCTGAGACAAACATCTTGGGTATCATTTGGTCATTAACCTTTATCTAGTACCTCAAAAAGATGGGCGCCCCTGGCTAGGAGGCGCGCTTTTCCTTACAATGTTAGTCATTTTTTCATCTCCCTCATTTTGTGTTCAATCTCCCGTATCAGGTGATAGACAGATCTTCCAGGCTGGTTGGTAGGCTCATCGCGAAGCTAACAGTATTTCGAAAAAGTCTCCTTGGAAGTGACAAATCTCAAAACTGAGATCTAGGCCTCTAAAAACTAGGGCGCCCCTGGCTAGCAAGGGCTCTTTTGCTCTAGAGTAAGAAAAATTTTGATGATTTTCACCTTGACGAAAAATCCCCTCCAAGACGAAGCACCAATTTGCACATATCTCACCATAGATTCTTCATTTGAGCGTTTTAGGCTTAGATTTTGACACCTGGTCTCTAGCCATCTGCCATTAACGACCTCAGAGGTCCTAATTTTCCATCTAAAAAACCAAAAACTACCTGTTGTGACCTCTTCACACATCGCCCCATTGCAAATGGGGACCCCTCTATTTTTTTTGCTTTTCTAGGGTTTTGCCTTCGCGTAACAATTTCGTGAAGTCATTGCTTTGAGGGTTCAAAGTTAGAGTTTTTGAAAGTCATCTGAGTCAAGTGGAGAATTCAAGCCCGAAACAATGCCTAAATGTCATGGAAGTGCCCAGAAGGTCTGGAAGATGAGGATCGCCTATGCTTTGGGTCAATTCTGACACTTCCTATTTTTTAGGGAGTTTGCTTTTTTGCTTTCTTTGCTTTTTCATTTTTGGCATTTTTGGACCAATCTGAGTCCCCTATTTTTTAGGGATTTTGCTTTTTCTATTTTTAGAAAGTCAACCTGGATCTCATGGGTCATGGAGTCAACAGTTCCATCTTTAGAATGAAAATTCAGACCTCCAGAGGTAAAAATCAAGAAAATCAAGCAAAAAGCAAGTAAAAAGCAAGGAAAATCACAAAATATCAAAAGAAAATCATATGGTTTCATGATCCAGAAAGAGACAAGCATGAAATTCATGGCGCCCAAGGGCAGAAATTCAACATGGCATAAGTTTGAAGAAATTTGAGGGAGAAATAAATATGGCAGAGGCACAACAAAGTCCGCCATGCCAAAGTAAGGAATGGAAAAACATTAGGAAAGTCCGCCCAAGCCTTGGAAAAGGAAATGGCATGACAGAGAGGAAGTCTGCCATGCCTTTTCACTGTGAAGTCTGCCCCACCTATTGGCATGGAAGCAGCAAAGTCTGCCTAGAAGAAAATGCACATAGCCTAGACAAAGGTGAAGTCCGCCATACTAAATGTCAAGCACTTGAAGAAGTCTACCTGGCTCAAGGGATGAATGGCATGGACATGTTGAAGTCCGCCCAAGCTGAAAATAAGAGATGGAAAACATAGCTTGAAGTCCGCCCAGGAACTTGTCAAGACACAAGCAAAGCCCACCCCACCTTGGAGAGCTTGGCAAAAAGACTTTGAAGTCTGCCCCACCCTGGAAAGAACATGGAAAGACAATCATAAAGTCCGCCAAGAAATGTCTTGAGCATCAAGAAGTCTGCCTAGGAAGAAAATGAAGATGTCAAGACACAAGTAAAGTCCGCCCAAGGAAAGGAAAACAGAAAATTTAGCTAAGTATTGGCACCTTGGGGATAAAATTTCAGAAAATGGTTAAGTGTCAAAGAAGAGAAAATGGCAAAGACAAGGCAAAGTCTGCCTTGCACAATGGCAAACAATTGACAAAGTCCGACTTTGCTCAACTAAGGAATGGCACAAGCATGATAAAGTCCCAACTATGCCCAAGGAAGGATGTCCAAACCTGTTTAAAGTCTGACTTGGCACAAGCAGAGCAAAGTCCAACCTTGGCATGAAAGAAACAAAGTCAGCCTTGAAGTTCACCTTGGCTTGAGAAGTTCAAAGTCCACCATCCCAAGGAGAATGCCCAAGACCATTCAAAGTCCGCCAAGGTTAGAAACAAATAGGGTAAAATTTGCAAAGAGGAAACAAAAAAAAAAAAAAAGGCTAACTATGGAATTTTCCTACAACAAAAGAATCAAATTTTGACTAAGTGTTGGAAAGAAAACAAGAGGAATAAAGGGGGAAAAGTAAAGAGGAAATGAATAAAATCCTTGTCCAAGGATGGAGTCTGACCTACTTAGCACAAGCCAAAACTAGAATTAAAGGCAAATCCACAGGCAAAGTTCATTTGAGCATAGAGATCGCCAAAATCTTGGCTAAGTGTTGAATGGTCCACATGAAGGTGAATAGCCAAAATTTGGCTAAGCATGGGAAATACTTCACGAAGAAAGTTCCAATTTCCTCCATTGTGGCAAAAGCATAGGGGCATTCTTCTCCAAATTCAAGGCACTTGAAAGAATATTCAGACATCTTGGGGGGATTTCATCAACAATCCCAGACCTATTGAAGCAATCAGGGCAACTTCTTGAAGGATTTCATCCCCTAAAGAATTAAAGACAAGCCCCCAATCAGAATCAGATGGTGACAAGAAGAGTGTTCCAAACAAATTTCCATACTTAGACAATTTCTTGACACAAATTGGATAATTCAGAGAGGAAATCCAAAGGAATAACACCAATCCAATTCAAGCAAGAGGAATTTCAAAGCAATTAGGAAAGAAAATAACTTCAAGTCCAGACATCTGCTCCAAAAGGAGACTTCCAGACCTCAAGTGCAAGTGAGAAGAAGAAACTCAAAATCTCAAAGGAGATCCAAGATCAAAGCTAGGAAGAAACAAGCGCAAAGGACAAAGTCGTCGACAAGGAAGGATATTCTAAGGCAAGCACGAGGAATAAAAACAAAGTGACCAAGGAAGACATCCAGCACGCTGAGGTGGCGCCTCGTCATCTTCCAGCCAATCAAATTATTCCAAATCAACATGCAACAACTTTCTATTTTATTGTTGGTTTATATTTAGCAAAAGGACAAGTGTCCCCAAATGAAATTTTCTCATTGGTCGAGAGGTAGTTGGTTGTGACAAACCCTAATTAGGGTTTTATTTTGTAATCTTGGCAGTTGATTCGAAATCAATCTTGGCCATTGAATTGTAATTGAAGAGCCTATAAATTGAGCTCGCCCCTCATTTGTAAAGTGTGAAGAAAGTGTATGAGATTGTTGTGTTTTGCTACTTTCGATAATAAAAGCTCTTATGCATGATTTTCTTTGAATCCCTTTTATTGTCAAGTGGTTTGCAAGGTTACATAACTTCTTCAACATTAGATTAGAATTAAGATAGAATTTGCTTTGAATGTTTGTTAAGTGAATGCAAGATTTGATAGTATAGATTTATGGTGAAACATTGCTCATACTTTCTTTTGATGGATGATTTTCATTCAATGCGTAAAGTTAGCCTGAGCTTATGATTGTGGATGCTTAACTTCAGTATGGAGAAGTATTGTTCTAGACATGAAAACTATAATCACACCCTTTGAAGATTGCAGCCACTTTGTGTAGTTGTCCCAAGGAGGCGAAGCAAAGTGTAGTTACCAATTTCACCTAATCTTTACAGTCTCTTGAATTCCTAGGCATAGATTAGATCCTCTAAACCCTTTATCCTTTTTGCACTTTTTTTTTGGAAATCTCAAACAGAAAATCCCAAAAAGAAAGAGTACTTAACGACAAATTCGTCTAAGTCCTAACTTGTGAAATGAACAAGCCTAACGTAAGTCCCTTTGTGTATTACCAGCATATCACAACGCCCATTGAGGTTATTCACACATCAAGACCTGACAAAAGAAACCTTGGAATCGCCATATGATCTTCTTGCAATCTTAGCATACGTGGTGGTTTTTCAAGAGAGGATAGAGTGTCTTTGGACATTTTATTCTGTGTGTTCGGTGGATGATAAAACGTACACCAACACTACCCACCAAACTTAAACTGACTTTAAATTGAATCTGAATTCACCAATGTGATCATGAAGTGAAATAAGCTAATCAAAACAATTTTCAGTCAATTCCGACAAGTTTCAATTCTTAGGCTTTTTGCGTAAAAATAAGGGTCCAAAAACCCTAATTTTCAAATTTTTCAAATTTTGCCAATATCTTCCAAACATCAAACTGACTAAAATCCCATACTTGATTTGCCCAAAAACTATGTTTTGACATCATTTTACAAGGTTTAGACTATTTTAAGCAAAATGCCTTAATGAAGCAAAAAAATTGGTTTGGGTACAATAGGTAGGAATTATTTATTTTAGCAGGTACAAAACTCACACCAAGCACAAGTTATCATCCACAAAAAGATGGACAAACAAAAATTTTGAACAAATGGGTCAAAGTCTACTTGAGGAACTACATTTCAGACCAACAAATAGATTAAATCAAATGGCTTCATTAGGGTGGATATTGCTACAACACACCTTACCTCATGTTGATGGGTATGTCTCCATTTATGGCACTTATGGATATTAGGAAGAAAACTTTATTGATTTGGTGTTTGCAAATAGTAGAGTACCCACCACATGTGACTTGGTCAAGTATTAGTTAAGACATTTTGAGGACACTCAAGGATCATCTTTAACTGGCACAAAACACGTAGACACTCTATGCCAAATGAAACCACAAGAAGAGAACATTTGAAGTTGGAGAGTTGGCGTTCCTCAAGTTGTAGCCATACAAGAAAATGGCCATCAAAAAGAAGGGATTTGAGAAGCTCGAGCCCAAGTTCTATGGAGCATACAAAATCGTGAGGAAAATTGGAGATGTCTCCTATGAGTTGGAGCTGTTAGAACATAGCAGGATCCACAATGTTTTTCATGTTTCATGCCTCAAAAGAGCACTTGGAAAGCATGTTAGCCCTTCGGCGAAGTTGCATCCCTTAGATGATGAGGGAAAGCTAGTCTTGATTCTTAAAGTGATCATTGACATACACGAGAAGAAATTGAGGAATAGGAGCATCACCAAGTGCTTAGTGCAATGGAAGAACCTTCTCATGGAAAATACAACATGGGAGGATGTGGGAATACTTGAGGTCAAACAATTTTGGGGAAGGCAAACTGCCATGTTCCCTTCTCAAGGTTGACAACTTTAGTCACTTTTGGGGGCCCAATTAGTGTTTTATTTGGACAATATTTGTGTTATGTGAGGCTGTCTAAATGAGACTTTTTAGCTTCTATATTAATAATTAAAAATGTACATTTTAAAGAAATTATTCTTGGAGGGAGAAAACAAATTAAGAGACCGAATTTGTAATGCCTATAAAGGCACAATCTAGTGCTTTCCTTTGGCATCCATTATCATTATGACAGATTCAAAATTCACTTTCAAGCTTCCAAGGACAAAAACCCTTGGTAGCACAATCTAGAGGATAAAAACCCTCCTAGATTGCATTTTAATTTGAGCACAAAAACCCTCAAGTCTAGTGGACCAAATTACACCAGCTAGATGCAAATTTATCGTGGAAAATCATTTGTTGCGCCACTATGGGGCAATTTCAATACTGTCATTTGTTGCAGCTATACCTCCACCCTACGGCATACAATCAGCATTTTCTTGAACATTTCGTTAATTATTAATGATTATCTAGTGCCACCTTTCTGCATTTTATTCAGTGGCATTTTAATACATAATTTGTTGTTTGTCTAGGGTTGTTTGTAGTCTAAAATTAATAGTTTAGCTCTTAATTTTCTGCTGGGTATTCAACACATCTTTTTGCATTTTATATGATTGAAAATTCCTATATACATGTTTCATTGGGATATATGAATAAATGTGATTTAATTTAGGCAATCAGGTTTCAAAATTATTTCATTGCATTTGAATTATACTGCTAGTTACTACTATCTGATCTAGGTTATTGTTGTTGGGTTTAAGGGTTTAAAATATAATATATGATACTATCTAAGATATTCCAGTATATCACTGTTGTAGGGTTCTTGTGATCCAATTTAAATGATCATATAAGATACATATATATCACTGAGTGGAGTAATAAATCAACAAAAATCAGAAATAAAATTCTAGATTTTGATTTAAATTAAATACTTAGGGTCTAGTCATGCCAATCTGCAGTTACTTTCAATTTTCAGTACTTGATATTAGTTAACAATAATTCTGAAATTTATATATCACTTTTCATCATTAGCCTAGGGTTTCGATTTAATAGTTTTGTTTAATTCCAAGTTTCTTATAACCAGAAAATACAAAAAAAAAAAATCTAAAAATCCTATGTAAT
>VDFB02262155.1:0-34373 GCA_007258455.2 Sequoia sempervirens | reverse complement strand
CCATAGGCTATTCTAAGATAAGTATAACATCTTGATAAAAAGATGATGTGGTAGGTGCAAGAAAATTAGCAAGAGTGATGAGTCTTGGCTTAGATTTGTGAGTAGAGAAACAAAGCTACTAGGGTTTATATTTAGGCTAAGGAAAATAAGGCTAGGTATGGGTAGAAGGGTTAAAGATGTCATTAAAGGAAGGGTGAGATTAAAGAAAATATATAAATATATATATATTTTTAGGTAAAAGTGGCGAGCCATAATATTATATTAATATATATAATAAATATGTACATATACCTGGTTCAGAGGGCATACTGATAGGAAAGAACTAGGAAGAAAACCTCTAGTTATAGCCCAACATCTTTTATAATTTGACTCATATTGTTACATGGATTACAAAATTTCCCCGTGTTATAGGGACATTATGTAGATTATCAAAAAACTATCTACATTACCGCCACCTTATAAAGTTTATATTGCTTGAAAATTACATGGCTAAGGAAAAATGAGGCAAAAGACGCATAACAAGTCTCCATTAGAAAATAGACAAAATTTTGACCTGAAAAAACTTTAACTATTCTTCCATTCGTTCATCGCATGTCAAGTTCTTGTCCTTGTCTAATATCTTTTTTATTTTGTAAGAATTCTCTTGAGAATCAAATATTAAATAAGAAAAATGATAGATTAAGTCCTCTAAAAATTTACAATAATCTCCATTAGATAAATCATATATCATTTGAACAATATTAACATAAGAATATCCAAAATTATGTTCAATACACCTATTACCAAATTATAGTTTTGATTTCACACAAAAAAAATGTACAACATATATAACACTAATACTATATATTCATAACATAATGAAAAATTATATTTATAAGAAATAGGTTGCTAAAACCTCTCATCAAATAAATATACTAACTTAAGATAAATGATGGAAAGTAAAATCATAACTCTAAGTGTCCAACTCTTTCCCCAAATAAAGTCAGCTTAATAAAAGATGAAAAATAACTATTACTAAATAAAATAAATTATTTTTAACTAGTTTCAAGCGTTATAAAGAAAATAATAATAATATATTTATATGTTAATATTTGTGAAGTTTTTATTTATTTTACTATTATTATTATGGCTTTTTCTTTTTAAGGTATTTTATGTTTTGACATTTGGAAAGAGTTTTAAAAAAAAATTATGATTTTTTTATGAGAGTATTTGATATTTTGATATTTGTGTAAAGTTAAAGGAAAAAAAAATTAAGACTAAATTATAAGGATGAATTTATGTAGCAATTATATTCAATTAATATATCTATATATTTTGATAGATTGTATAGATCAATTTAGTGTAAATAATTTAAAAATTATCATCACCTTAAATATTCTAAATTTGTGCTCTTAAGATATGAATTCATTTTTAAATTTAATATTGAACTTACATGAAATTAAACTCTATAGATTTTATTTTATTTTTATAGATTTTATTTTATTTTTAGTTGACAAGGTGCAAGTAATTTTTGAATCATGTTTGTAATTTGCTAATATTAAGAACACAAGTCAAAGTTGATAATATAAAAATTTAAAGATAAATATAAAGAAAAATTGTAAACTTACATACTTTAATTATATTGTCACTATCATTTTTTGGTAAGAAAATTCCTTGAGAATCAAATACTAGAAAATAAAAATGATAGATTAAGTAATTATTAAAAATTTACAATAAAATCCATAAAGAAACAATATATCATTTGGACAATAGTAACATAGGAATGTCTAAAATTATGTTCAATATACCTATTATCATTATAACTTTGATTTGACACAACTTAATGAATGTAAGACATATTGTATAACACAAATTCTATGATATCTATTATGTAATAAAATAATATATTTATAATCAATAGGTTGTTAAACTCTCCCATCAAATAAAGCTACTAACGTAAAATAAATGATGGAACCTAAAATTATATGTGATGTGGAAGTTGGAATTGTAAAAGATACAACAAAATAATTATTAAAGATTACCAATTCCCTTTATCTAGTTTCAAGTGTTATAAAAAAGAAACAAAATTATTTACTGAAAGGAAATAAATAGTTCTAATGTGAAAAATCACAATGACGACATTATCAAAATTGCATTATAGTTGGTTAATGATTCTTTTCCTCACTACAATATATATATATATATATATATATATATATATTAGATTAATTTTAATTATTACCCAATAAAAAAGAGGGGAAGGGATTTAATTGAATTGATTTAAGATAATATTTTATCTTTTCTTTACAAATAAAAAAAAAGTTTGGAAACAAGATTATTTTTGACATTTTTATAAGTTTTAGTTAAGCTACAGATTGAACCATAGAAAAATTGGGTTCACCAAAATGACTTAACAAGATGATGAACCTTCTATTTTCCTATGTTTCATTCAATTATGAGGGTTATAATGCATAAATGATAATAAAAAATCTAACCTAACCAATATAGCAATTGAAAGGAAGACCTAAAACCTAAAACCACAAATCAAAGGAGAAGAAAAATGTTGTTTTGTTAGGGAATAGGGTTTTCCTTGGTCAAACCCCTGCTTTTGGTAATTAAACCTTGAAATGAAAAAATGCATAAAGGAATGATGAATGAAAAAATGTAAAAATTCACCAAATGTTGTTGAAACCTTGGATTGCGAATATGAAACTTAGCATGAAATGGCCTCAATGAGTGTAGATATTGATCATGAACTTGACATAAGATAATGGCTTTGAACACTTGAACTTGATCACCGATGCTACATCATCACATTAGCTCAACAACATGCATGACTTTGACATGATGATTGATATCTTGATTGCAATAAACTTCAATAAATCTACCCTTGAATGCCTTCTTGAATGCTCTTGAATACTTTATAATTCTCTTGTGAAAATAATCTTGAGATCACATAAATTTCTTAGATTGCTTAGATGAAACTATGTGAAATAACCTTGTATTTATACTTATCTTACTCCTAATTCCTGAAATTCAAATAACACAAGCCCACATCAAATCTAAGATTTGAAATCATTAAAATACCACCAAAAACATATCCCAAGGGAGGCCCTAGGGTTAAGTGAGGACCCATTCATCATAGGGCGAATGGGTTCTAGCACACTTAACTAGGACCTAGGACCTAGTGAGGACCCATTCACCAAGTGGCGAATGAGTCCTAGGTCACTAACCTAGGACACACACCTTCAAAAATTAAGTGTTGTGTAATATCATTTATGAATGTCGAGTTTTATCCCTCAGAATTTGTAATTAATTAGGCTTGGATTTGAATTAAAGGGTCCAGTTAGGCTCAAATTAGCCTAAATTAATTAATAAAGCCCTATATTAGTGTGAAAGTGTAAAGATACACTTTACAACAACCTAAATAAGGCACCATTAAGTCCATTTTATTAAAAAGGTCCCTAAACTTAATGTGAATGCGTAAAACACATTACAACACTAAATCAAGGCAACATTAAGTTCATTTTAATATTAATTATTCCCAAATTAAGTGTGAAAAAGGGATATTTTTTCTACACTACATTTTTCCCCCACTTTAGTGAGAGTATGACCCCATGTCATGTTGCAAGTACGAGCAAGTTTTGGTGGTGTTGTCATTAATGTTGTCATTAATGTCAACATAGTTCAGTATGTTGTAGACTGTACATATATATTTGAGATGTTGCTAAGATGTTGTGAGTACATGGAGCTTTCTTTATGATGTTGCAGATGTGTTGGTTTGATGAATTTCCAAGTGCTTTTGAGAATATTAATAAAGAAAGGAAGTCAAAATGATGAAAGTGTTCAGAATGTGCTCTGGTATGTGCTCTGCATTTCTCCCGTGTTGATCCTATGCTTGTGTGGATCTAATGGTTTGATAATGGTGATCTTGTGGTGATATCTCTTGAGTTTTAGCTTCTGGTTTGATGGTATGTGAAAGTTATGTTCAACGGTATATGAACTATTCTGGCAGAGTTGGTCTTATGTGGACTGGGAGAAATATTTTTGCTCTGCAGTCCTCTTCTATTTCATTTCAGATCTTATGGATTTGGGATATGTCTTGTGAAGGTCTTTTCTGTGATCTAGAAAAGAGGTCTAAAATTTGGTGATCTGGAAGTCATGTTTCAGTGTTTCAGTGTGAGTTTGTACAGTCCGGATGGACTAGTGAAAGGTGTTTAGTGCTTGAAGTTTGTTGCATTTTCTACAGATGTATCTAGAAGATTCTAAGATGTATTCTCATGCATAATGAAGTGTGTTGTGGCGTTTGCATGTCATCTTCTTATTGGGAAGCGTCTACATCATTGTTCTTTTGTGTTTTCATTAGGTTTGGCCAACTTGGTGTTTACACTTCATTCCAAGAATAAAATTTAATTAAGGAAGTGTGTCGTTGATTCGAGATATTATTTTTGATCTCAAAAAATGTTTTTATTGGTCCACTCTCATTCCTTTCCACTACAGGAATGTTGATTTTTTGACCTAATTTGAATTTATGAAATAAGGTATTTTTGGCTGACCTTGGAGAAAGTTTCTAAGGTTAAGGATGGTATAAAAGCAAGTTGAATTGTGAAGATTTGTATGATAGTGTGATGCAAGGTGACGAAAGTGAGCGCCAAATCATAAGAGTAGAAGTGTGTGTGTGTGAGTGAGTTGTGACAACAGTTCTTCATTGTGTTGGATTTCTGAAGGTAATGAGTTAAATGTTTATGTAATCCTTATTCAAATTGTGGATGTGCATTAATTGTTGTGGTGGATCTTTTGTTCTCTCTTGTATCTATAGGCAGTGAGCCTCCCTATTGGATAGCGAGTCCTTTCTATAGGCAGTGAGCCTTTGTACCTAGATAGTGAGTCCTCTTTTGGGTAGTGATCCCTTGGAAGTGAGCCTTTGTATTCAGTTCTATAATCTTTTATATTGTGAGTTAACCCTCACTGTGGTTTTTCCCTTATTGGGTTTTCCACATAAAAATTTGTTGTTCATTGTGTTGATTTACTTTCTATTATTTTTGTTTCATGCTCTTACTTAATAATAGAATAGTCCAGTTGTGGAATTAATAAGCGTTGAAGTTTTAAGTTTGAATTTTGTGACAACTAATTCACCCCCCCTCTTAGTTGTCTTGTGCCTATTTAACAATTGGTATTAGAGCTTTAGTTCCTTGGTGTAGAGCTTATTTGCTTAAGGAAGATTCAATGGCACATAAGATGGAAATCCCTATGTTAGATGGAACTGACTACAATGATTGGAAGGGATAGATGAAAGGATATATTATCTCTCTTGGTTTCAAGACCTGGAAGGCTATTGAGACAAAGTATACACCTCTGTCTAGTTTTCTGACTAATGCAGATGAGATTTTTACTTATGGAGAAAATGAGAAGGAAAAGTATGCTATTTGTTATCACTTGGATTTTGCACCCTGTTGAATGTAAAATTCAACAATCCAATGCAACATGGGAAGACCTCTAAAGCTATGGTTTCATGTAAACAGAGGTCAACCTCCAGAGAAGGCCAACATCCTTTGTGCTACCACCTAACTACTGAATTTGTAAAGGAAAACAGTAGAAGAAGAAAACATTAAAACTACTGAAAACACTATCTCTGTGGTGATGCACCAAATTTACTAAGAAGACATATAACACAGTTTAAACACACAATTTCAGTCAACGACAAGATCATTTTCATACACAACTCAATCACATACGTTTTATGCATAAACATTTCATGAGAAGGTTCGTATTGCCACACTCCTAGAAGGAAGAAACAACTTCACAACTAGAGAATACTGCATTTTAAACACATCTTGCAACCTGCAAAAATACATATTGCTCTACAGAACGGTGTTGAGATAAGACATAACCACAAGGAATTATACAATTTCACAAGTAGTTTTATCAATTATACGAATGCACACGATTTAATAGAGAAATAAAAAAGGTAAAGTGCTTATACTCATTGATTTCAATGGTGAACACTGATATACATGTTTGTCATGAGCTACAAAACATAGCCTCCCTTCTGCAAAGAACTCCACAAGTTACAGAAGAAAAATAGTACCAAGTAAGAACTATTACAAAAAGAGGCAAAAATGCCATATATACGAAAGTCCCAGCCCTTAGGGCCTACAAAATATCAGCCTTAGAAAAAAATCCACCCCTTAGATCTTTTGAAGGAAGTTAATGCTACATTAAACATGCATCCCTGCTGTCCATGTCGGTGAAGAGATGCTCCAGGGATGTCCTCCTTGATCTTTTGCAATGCATTTAATGTGCCAACCTCTGGCCTCCATGTTCACTATCAAACTTCCCTGAAGAGTTGCTTGAATGCTTTGAAGCCCTTATCATTAATGTCTATCCACCCTTGCCAGTTGACATCCCAACTTTCCCTATAGTCTCCGCCCTTCTATTTATCGATGACACCTCCTGGATATCGAACTGATCCATCGCTTCATTCTCAGAGCAGATCCACATTGCTCACATTCTTTTTCTCTTCTTCACAGGGGTCAAACTGCCATGGATCACTTGTAGCTCCTTCTAATTGGTTGAACTTGTGCCCCTATAGATTTCTAGACGGTCAAAGGTCGCTTCATCAAAATCGCATGTCGGTGAGACACTTAGCCGTGTCTCCCCGATGTGATTATGCCCTTCAACGGTTATCGACATAGCTCACAACCGTCGGCAAGACTTATCACTTTCGGGAAGACCTCATGGCGAGCCCTCAGGAGTCATACTGATATCTCTTTCCATCATTGATGCCTCCATCCCTCGACGAGACCTTTCTCCGAGCCCATTCGGCTCTCCCCGAGCTCCAATCATTCCTTTCGATGAGACTCCCACGGGTCGGCAAGACCTCTCGCTGAGCTCTTTCGTTTCGGTGAGACATCATTCGGTCGTTGAGACATCTCCCCGCACTCTTATTTCTTTGGTGAGACCCCCAACCTTCGACAAGACATTACGCTGATATCAATCCCTCTCAGCGAGACTTTACTTGGTCGTCGAGACATTACGGTGAAGTCCTTTCATTTTGGGGAGACTCTACTTGGTCGCTGGGACATCACAACGAGGCCCTTCCTTTCTTCGTGATGACATTTCTTTTCACCGAGACCTCTCAACGAACGTGAACCTTTCCCCCCGATGACATCCTTATGAACAACTGTCGGCAAGACTTTCATCTGTTGGCAGCACTTTACTCCGAAGCCACCTTGTTTCGGCGAGACCTCACATGGGTCGGAAAGACCCTATGGCGAACACAAACATCTCCCCGATGAGCCGACCATTTTAGGGAGACCACCAACGGTCGGCAAGACCTCACACCGAGCTCCTTCTGATTCGGTGAGACCATGCTTAGTCGACAAGACCTCACAATGATGATGTCTCTTTTGTCGAGACCTCCCCCACTCGGCCAGATGTTACGCCGAACCCAAATATTTCGGTGAGATAGTCTTGTGCACAACGGTCGGTGAGACGTCACTCGGTCAGAGAGAGATATAAAACTCATGGCGATCTGAAAGTTCTGGCAACTGGTGCACTCAGCCCAAATAGAATGCACCGCTAGTCGGCAAGACAACAAGAGGGTCTTGTCGACTTTCTTCTCTGATGAGTTTTATGCCAAAATATGACCGAGGTAGGCTTTCCAACTGACCACCTTGTGAAATAGTATCAGATGCATGACCTAACCCTTGATGCAAATGTCCCATTTGGCCTTCATGAACATCTGAAACATAATCCATCCTGCTTGATTGAGCCTGTAGGTGAAAATTGGGCAACATTTTTGGCGACCTTTATTGGATGTTTGCTTGCTAAACATGGAAACCAGTAGCCAAAACTTGTCCGTTGGGCATGGAGCCATTAGGAAAACTCAGAAAAAAATTCAAAAGCAGTTTATACATGGCCGCAACTCACTTGAGACTCATAGAACATAACAGGTTGCTAGAACCGATGAAACAGGAGAAACTAAAAAGAAACTATTTGTTGTGCTAGAACAACACTTAAGGAACGAAAAAAAATTGAAATAAAGTGCAGAAGCACTTATTGAAAGCATAAAACCTAACCTAATATGTACAATAGAGGAACTCATCAAACTTGAAAACAAGGCTTGAGGTGTATCCCATTGACTGGGATAGGAAGCACTTCACCCTCGGTTGTGGCCAGTTGGTAAGCATTATGTTCCTTATAGTATTTAACAATAAATGGACCCATCCACATGTTGTCGAACTTGGTGTGATGGCCAGGCCTGCCTTTCAGAACATCCCATTTGAGAACAATATCACCTTCTTTAAAAAATTTAGCTGTAGCTTTCTTGTCAAATGTTCTCTTTGTTTGGCGCTGATGATACTCCAAAGCTCTCATTGCTTTATCTCTTGATTCTTCAAGTTCCATGAGCTCTGCATATCTCACAGAAATTGGGTTTTGTTCTTCATACATCTCCAACTGGTGAACAATGTCTAGAGCCAGAAGCTCTACAGATAGAGGTAGTCTGGCCTCTTTACCATAAACGAGTACATAAGGTGAATTACCAAATGATCTCTTGGGGGTTATTCTATCTGCCCAAAGTGCAGATTTCAATGTGGTATGCCAAATTCTTTGGTTCTCTTCCATAGTCCTCTTAATGATTCTATTCAGGTTTTTATTTGTACTTTTAGCTAACCCATTACCCTATGGGTAATAATTGGAAGAAGTATTCAAATGAATTCCATGTTTAACAACCCAATTTGTGACTCTCAATCCAACAAATGCAAGAGAATTATCTGAAATGATGGAGTTAGGAACTCCAAACCTAGTGATTATGTCTTCATAAAAGCTCAGAACTGAAGACTCATTTGCTTCTTTCAAAGCTGCTGCCTCTATCCACCATGTGAAATAGTCTGTAGCAGTTAGCACCCACATGTGACCAGCACTGGATGGTGGATTAATTGGCCCAATAAAGTCGATGCCCCATCTCATGAAGGGTTGTTCCACCTGAATTGGATATAGAGGCATAGCAGGTAACTTCTCTTTTCCTGCAAACAAAGCACATTTGATGCATTTTCTTGACCATGCATATGCATCTTTAAACAAGCTGGGCCAGTAGTAACTAGCTCTCATAATTTTCCAAGCAGTTGTCCTTGGAGCAAAGTGACCTCCCAAAACTCCATCATGAAACTCATGCAGTACCTTTTTTGTTTGATCAACATCAATACACCTTAACAAGACACCATTCAGATCTTTCCTGAAAAGAATATTATCAATGAGGACATAAGGAATTGATTGCAATCTAAAGTATCTTCATTTTGCTCTGTCTAGACCTGGTGGACATTTACTAGTACGAAGAAAGTGGGTCATTTCTTAAACCCAGCCAGTAATTGATGCAAGTATAGCATTTTGAACATTTTGAGGCCCATTTGTATTAGCCAAAACAACACCAGTTTCTGATTTCTGCACCTCTTTAGGGCTTGAGGCAAGTTGCTCACAGAGCCCTCTACCTCTGACAAGTCTTGTGATGTTGATGTTGACATCAAACTCCATTAATTTTGTGATCCACCTTGCTCTTTTCTCACTCAGATCTTTGTTCAACAAAAATTCCTTCACACTTGAGTGTGCAACCAGAATATGAATTTTATTGTTTGAAACTAGAGGCTTAAACTTCTTTAGGCTTCTGATCATAGCAAGAACATGTTTCTCAAAAAATGTATATTTCTCTTCATAATCAGCAAGCCCTTGGCTAAAGAAAGCTATTGGCTGCTCTAAATTATCACTATTTTTCTATACCAGCATAGCAAAGATTGAATCAACGCTGCCAAAAGCATACAAGAAGAAGTCCTTGGAGAAATCTGGATTTACCAGTGTTGGAGCTGATGCTAAAGCTTCCTTGATCTCTTCAAAACTACGTTTTGCTTCTCTAGTCCAACTGAAAACTGCGTTCTTTTTAAGCATGGTAGTCAAGGGCTGTAGTAAGCAACATCAGGAATGAATCTTATTAAAAAGTTGATTCTCCCTAAAAAGCTCTGCAATCCTTTCTTGTGATTGGGTAATGGTAGTTCAAGTATAGCTTTAACTCTTTTAGGGTCAATGGTAACTCCGTCCTTTGACACTATGTGACCTAATAACTTACCTTCATGAACTGCAAAAATACTCTTTGTCAAATTGAGAGATATTCCATATTCTCTACAATTTTCAAAAACTTGCTTGAGATGTGACAAGTGTTCATCGACATTCTTTGAATATACAGTTATGTCGTCTAAGTAAACTAGCAGAAACTTCTGAATTAAATTCTGGAATGCCATATCCATGGCATACTGAAAGGTGGCACCAGCATTGGATAAACCAAAAGGCATTCTTTTGTAAGCCATAGTGCCCCATTTTGTTGTAAATGTTGTTTTATATAGGTCCTCCTCTTTGACCATAATCTAGTTATAACCAGAATATCCATCCAGAAGAGAAAATCTCTCTGAACCAACAATGGCTTGGAGAATTTGTTCCATAGATGGTAAGGGATAATGATCTTTCAGAGACGCTCTGTTAAGGTCTCTAAAATCCACACATAATCTTATCTCACCGTTCTTTTTTCTAATTGGAACAAGGTTAGAAACCCAGGATGTGTGTTTAATTGGAAATAAAATACCCCCCTCAACTAACTTGGTCAGCTCTTTGATCATTAAAGGTTCAAGCTTGGGGTTTAATGGTCTTTGCTTTTGTCTAATAGGCTTGGCACCAGGTTCGAACTCAATGGTATGTTGCGCAATATGAGGATCAAACCCTCTTAAGTCAAAATATTGCCAAGCAAAAACATCATGATAATCTTGGCATAAAACAATAAAAGCTCTCTTATCTTCAACTGAGCAGATTTTGCCTAATTTGAGGAGCTTACCTTTAAAGATTTCAACTTCCTCATAATGATCTTCTTTGACTTGAATGTCGACTTTGTTCTTCTTAAGCTGATCATCTCAATTGAATATGGATTCCAAGGTAACCAACCCTTTGGGAAGTTTATTTGTCTTTAGCTGTATCACTTGATTATCATACTGTTGTTTAAACTTTTCCTAGTTCACCACAAAAAATTGGTCTTCTTGGAGCATAAAGGTTAAAATCTATTCATCACTTTCAAATACTTGCTAGTTAACATTGTTATCAGAAATTGATGGCCTGATAACCACCTTAACATACTGCTATATTTTGTCCTTTTTTATATCGCATGGAATATCAAACTGTGATCCAATTGCTGCCAGTCTGTTAGCATACTTATTCTATTTCTGGGAATAGAAATCAGATTGAAGGCATTAAATTCTTCAATTATGTTCCAAACTCTATTTCTGTAAGACTTCAGAGCATCATTCTTGGTAGCATTTAGCCCCCTAACCTGATTAACTATCAATTCACTATCTCCATAGACTTTCAAACAGTTGATTCCTCTTTTCCTTGCCCACTCAAGGCCTTGAATGAGTCCTTCATACTCAACACTGTTGTTAGAACAAGCGAAAGAAAAACAAAAGGCTGAAAAATACTTATCACCCTGTGGAGAAATTAGCATTGCACCTCCACCTGCTCCATTCTTACTTCTAGAACCATCAAAAAACATTTCACAAAGTTCACTATGCTATCGCAACAACTGGTCTGTACCTTTTTCAAGGTTTGGAATCTCTACATCAGGTTCAAGCATCACATAATTACCCATACCAGCATCTTTAATAAGATCGACATGACTGTCCAACACGTTTTTGGCCACCCATTCTTGTAGTAGCACATCAGGAACAACTTCTGCTTGAAGTTCTTGAGCAGCAGCCAGCTCATTGTTAGTAAAAATGACACAATTTGTGTCTACAGCAGTATGAATAGTATTGATGGGACCTGGGTTATATGGCTCAATGTGATCTTTAGCCAACTTTTCAAATTTAATGGTAACCTTGGTTCCATATCTAGTTCTAAACAACATATGTGACCAATCGGCTGGCATGTAACCACCTATCTTAGCTGTAAAGTCTCTTGAGAGGCACAAAGAAAAGAAAGGTGGGAGATCTATGATACATATGTCCTGAGGAACTAAAAAGTTCAGACAGGCATGAAGGGTAAGACTCAAATCTTTGATAACACCCAATGTATTAACAAAAGTACCATCCAATTGAATCACTCCTTTTTCTAAAGGCTGATATTTAAGTCCAAGTTTGTCAGCAATTTGCTTTGGCATTACTGAACTACTAGCTCCACTGTCTACCATACAGTTATGAACTAACTTATCACCTATGATTACTGACATCTAAAAAGGAGGTGGTTTAACTTATTTTCCTGTCTCTTTGCTGGGCTGTTTATCATTTCCCTGAAGATTATTTGTCAACACAGTTCTAACCTGACCTATTGGAGACTCAGACTCATCAGACACTTTAAAATTTGACAAAGCTGACTGTAACATATCTTTTTGACCTGGGATAGCTAATGAATCCCACATAGACATCATTACATTCATCTTTTTCATACTGTCAAGAATATTATAAGGTACGGCTGAGTTTACTTTATGATGTACCTTTATGCCAGTGTGGTCAGCTTGCAAGTGTGGCTGCTCCTTCACTGGGAGTTGCTGATTTCTTTGTGATCCACGGGTCCCTTGAGATGTAGATGGATTTGTAGCTGCTGCTTTTTCTTTATTAGCTGCTTGATCAAGCTCTAAAGCTCTTTTCTTTGCCCTTGTGTTAGTTGCAACTGAAGAATCATCTACATTCAATCCACATAATTCTTCACCTTGCCAATTAAGTAGGGTAGTATCATTGGTAGGCTGATCTTGGTGTTGTGGAGATGCATCTTTGAATTCATTTTGTTGTGAACTTGAGGCATTATGTACCATAAGTGCCTGATTAATGAGTCCATTTGAGCAAGTGGCTTGGTTATGAGGTTGGTTACAAGGGTAAAACCACTCGTAATCTGTTGCTAAGTTGTTTTGAATAGGGACAAGATCCTTAACTGTGCTAACAAGTGCTGGAGCATAAGCCTGAAAAGGTCTAATATTTACACCCTGTCTTGGGCCCTAATAATTTCCTTGGTAAGCTTGTCTATTACCTTGGTATTGCTATTGCTGGCCCGAATTCTACTGTTGATAAGGCCTGTTATATGCTTGTTTCTTTACCAAGCTCACAAGCTTATTACCAAAAGTCTGTAATAAAATTTTGATCTCCTATAACTCATTTGAAGAACTTGAAACAACAACTTCTTGTTTGCAGTAGCTGGAACAATAGCTGATACCACTAGAACAAGTGGAAAAGGTGTAAAAGGTGGTATCTGCAAAGGGATATTCAAATGAATATCTGGAAATATAGACATTGGTGACCTAGGAGCAAGTTTACCAGCTTGTATTAGGCTATTTTCAGCTGTGATTGCTATTTCAAAAGCATCCGACAAAGACACTCCTCCCATTGACTGTATTAAAACTGAAATATCGCTATTTATAGCTCTAAGATAATACAGGAAGGAATATTCAGGTGAAGGCCTCACCGTTGCAGGGATTCTATCCCAGGTTCTTTGAAATATGAAATTAAAATCATTCATTTGCTCTTGTGGAGCCCTCTTAATTGTAGTCAATTGTTCCAATAAAGACAAATTATCAAACCTGTCCTAAAATTGTTTATGCAGCTTGTCACCCAACTCATCCCAAGTGGCAACTGAACCTACTCCAAGTCTCTTGAACCATTGTAATGCTCTTCCTTTGAATGATGTTGCAAGAATTCTTACAGCCATGTCTTCTTGTGTAATGTAATGCACACCACATAAGGAAGCAACATCTCGTATATGTTCAATCGGGGTAGTCTGATCTTCCCCTGTGAAAATTGGAAGACTTTTCAAGGTTGCCATTGGAATGTCATTGTGTTGTGCCAAATTTAAGGGACTCCCTCCATTGAAAGTAACAAATGGTTGATTCCTTGGAGCAGCCATTGGAGGTGGTTGAGGTGGATTTACTTGCACTCTAGGTGAAACAAAAAGCACGACAGCAATATGAGATCCTACAGATGGAGGAGTAGATTTAGTTATTCTAGAATAGATAAATGTTGTCCCTGGCCTTTCTATTGCTCTGCCTTGTCTTCTTGGTGGTGACAGCTGCAAATATTCAAAAGGAACTAAGCTACTCCTTATCTGAACTCTTCTCATAAACTATAAAAACACTGATTTTGTAGTTCTTTCTCTCTATAGAGTCGCCAAGTATGCAAAAATGACCTTTACAAAGTCTGAAACTTGCTGGTTGCATACCAAACCAATGGTATAATGTGGAACTGGTCCCACTGGGCATGCCAGAAACTGTTATCACTTGGATTTTACACCCTATTGAATGTAAAATTCAACAATCCAGTGCAACATGGGAAGACCTCTAAAGCTATGGTTCATGTAAACAGAGGTCAACCTCCGGAGAAGGCCAACATCCTTTGTGCTACCACCTAACTATTGAATTTGTAAAGGAAAACAGTAGAAGAAGAAAACATTAAAACTACTGAAAACACTATCTCTATGGTGATGCACCAAATTTACTAAGAAGACATATAACACAGTTTAAACAAACAATTTCAGTCAATGACAAGATCATTGTCATACACAACTCAATCACATACGTTTTATGCATAAACATTTCGTGAGAAGGTTTGTATGGCCACACTCCTAGAAGGAAGAAATAACTTCACAACTAGAGAATACTACATTTTAAACACATCTTGCAACCTGCAAAAATACATATTGCTCTACAAAACGGTGCTGAGATAAGACATAACCACAAGGAATCATATAGTTTCACAAGCATTTTTATCAATTATATGAATGCACACGATTTAATAGAGAGATCGAAAAGGTAAAGTGCTTATACTCATTGATTTCAATGGTGAACACTGATATACATGTCTATCATGAGCTACAAAACATAGCCTCCCTTCTGCAAAGAACTCCACAAGTTATAGAACTAGAAAAGTACCAAGTAAGAACTGTTACAAAAAGAGGAAAAAATGCCATATATGCGAAAGTCCCAGCCCCTAGGGCCTACAAAATATCAGCCTTTAGAAAAAAATCCACCCCTTAGATCTTTTGAAGGAAGTTAATGCTGCATTAAACGTGCATCCCTGCTATCCATGTCAGTGAAGAGATGCTCCAGGGATGTCCTCCTTGATCTTTTGCAATGCATTTAATGTGCCAAAATCTGGCCTCCGTGTTCACTTTTGAACTTCCCTGAAGAGCTGCTTGAATGCTTTGAAGCCCTTATCATTAATGTCTATCCACCCTTGCTAGTTGACATCCCAGCTGTCCCTGCAATCTTCGCCCTTCTATTTACCAACGACACCTCCTAGATATCGAATTGATCCATCGCTTCATTCTTAGAGTAGGTCCACGTTGCTTACATTCTGTTGATCTTCTTCACAGGGGTCAAACTACCACGACTCACCTATAGCTCCTTCTGATTGGTTGAACTTGTGCCCCTGTAGATTTCTAGACAGTCAAAGGTCGCTTCATCAAAATTGCATGTTGGTGAGACACTAGTCGTGTTTCCCCGATGCGATTATGCCCTTCAACAGTTATCGACATAGCTCACAACCGTCGACAAGACTTATCACTTTCGAGAAGACCTCATGGCGAGCCCTCAGGAGTCATACCGATATCTCTTTCCATCGCTGAGACCTCCATCCCTCAGTGAGACCTTTCTCCGAGTGCATTCTGCTCTCCCTGAGCTCCGATCATTCCTTTCGATGAGACTCCCATGGGTTTGCAAGACCTCTTGCCGAGCTCTTTCATTTCACCAAGACTTCTTCGTGTTGGTAGGACATCTCCCCGAGACCACCATCTTACACCGAAGGCATTCTATTTTGGTGAGACATCATTCGGTCGCCGAGACATCTCCCCATGCTCCTATTTCTTTGGCGAGACCCTCGGCCTTTGGCGAGACATTACGTCGATATCAATCCCTCTGGGCGAGACTTTACTTGGTCACCGAGACATTACGATGAACTCCTTTCATTTCGGGGAGACTCTACTTGGTCGTCAGGACGTCACAGCGAGGCCCTTCCTTTCTTCGTGATGACATTTCTTTTCGCCAAGACCTTTGAACCCTTCCCCCCGATGATAGCCTTATGAACAACTGTCGGCAAGACTTTCATCTGTCGGCAATACTTTACTCTGAAGCCACCTTGTTTCAGGGAGACCTCACATGGGTCGGAAAAACCCTACGGTGAACACAAACATCTCCCCAACGAGCTGACCATTTCGGGGAGACCACCAACAGTCGGCAAGACCTCACGCCGAGCTCCTTCTGATTTGGCAAGACCCTGCTTAGTTGGAAAGACCTCACAGTGATGATGTCTCTTTCGTCGAGACCTCCCCCACTCGGCCAGACGTTACACCGAACCCAAATCTTTCGGCGAGATAGTCTTGTGCACAATGGTCAGTGAGATGTCACTCGGTCAGAGAGAGATATAAAACTCATGGTGATCTGAAAGTTCTGGCGACTGGCGCACTCAGCCCAAATAGAACGCACCACTAGTTGGCAAGACAACAAGAGGGTCTTGCCTACTTTCTTCTTTGATGATTTTTATGCCCAAATTTTACTGAGGTAGGCTTTCCAACTGACCACCTTGTGAAATAGCATTAGATGCATGACCTAACACTTGATGCAAATGTCCCATTTGGCCTTCATGAACATCTGAAACATAATCCATCTTGCTTGATTGAGCCCGTAGGTGAAAATTGGGCAACACTATTTGCAATGGCTTATCTAAAAAATGAGTGAGCTAAGGTTATCTCTTTGGATACTGCACATGAAGTTTGGAAGAAGTTGGAAGACATGTATGAAGGAAATGAAAGAGTTAAATTGACAAAGAAGCTGGTAGCGAAGCATAGATTTGTAAATCTAAAAATGGAAGAAGGTGAAGAATTTACAAGTTTGTTTTAGAGGGTTGAATTGACTACAAATGAAGTTAGAAATCAAGGAGGAAAACTATCAGATGGAGACATAATTGAGAAGATCTTGATCACCCTATCGGATAGCTACAATGATAAGATCTCAATGATTGAAGAAGTGTATGATCTTAAGAAGTACACTTTAGAACAATTGTTTGGCACCTTGCAAGCATTTGAGATGAGAAAGTTCTAGAAAGAAGACAAGATGGAAGAGAAGACAAAAATGACATTTAAGGCAATGAAGATTGAAGACGAACCAGATAGTGATGGTGTTGATGAGTTGGAAGCAAACTTCACCAAGAAGTTGAAGAAAGGCACCAGCAAGTATAAAGGTATGTTTCCCTTTAAATGTTTCAGTTGTGATAATATTGGTCATCATGCTTCAAGATGTCTGAATAGAGTTGCACATAAGAAGAATAAGGATTATAAGGATAAGGATAGGTAGGATAAGAAATATAAGAAGTTGTACTATGTTAAAGAAGCATGAATTTATGATGATGAATATGAGAATGAGGTTGATGATAGTGAATGCTTATTCTTAGCTTTGGAAATTAAATTTGTATCCACTAACCCTAGAAAATGTGTAAGTAAGAAGGCTCCAGAGAATAAGAGAAATAGAATGGAAGGTACTTTGGTTACCTCTTTTCATGCAAGACATGATGAAGACTACTAGGTAATTGATAGTGGATGTTCTAATAACATGACCAGAGATAAGAATAAGTTCACTAAACTTGAGAAATATGATGGTGGTTTAGTTATGTTTAGTGATGATTCAGGAGCTAATATTTGTGGGAAAGGTTGAATTAGTTTTGATGGAGTGCACAGTATTGATGATGTATATTATGTGAAGAGTTTTAGGCATAACCTTCTGAGTGTTGGTCAAATGTGTAGCAATGGTTTTAAACTTGTATTTCAAAATAATACCTGTGAAATTAGAAAAGGATCTGAAAATGGAGATATGATTGCTGCTGGAAGAAGAACTCATGGAAACTTCTATCAGCTAAAGGGAGTTGATGGTCATTGTCTTGTATCTAAAATCAGTGAAAGTTGGTTATGGCACCAAAGAATAGGACATGCAAATTTTGATAACCTGGTCAAAATCAGTGCAAAGGAGATTGTTCGAGGGCTGTCTAGAATCACAAGACCTACTAATGCTATCTGTAGAAGTTGTCAATTGGGGAACCAGACATGATGCAACTTTAAGGGAAAAGAGCATTCTACTACCAGAATGTTGGAGTTAGTTCATACTGATCTTTGTGGTCTGACTAGGACTGGAAGCCTGAATGGTGACATATATTTCATGCTGCTTATTGATGATTATACTCGAATGACATGGGTTGCTTTTCTTAGAGAAAAGAATCAAGCTCTAGATAGGTTTAAGGTATTCAAAGCAAGAGTGAAAAATGAAGTAAACTTGAAAATCAAGTGTTTGAGATCTGATAGAGGTGGAGAATTCACTTTTAGTGAATTTAATGCATTCTGTGAACAACATGACATAAGAAGACAGTTTTCTACTTTGAGAACCCCTTAGTAGAATGGAGTAGTTGAAAGGAAAAATAGGATAGTACAGGAAGCTGCTAGAACCATGTTGAAAGAATCACATGTATTGGATGTGTACTAGCGAGAGGTGATACACACTGCTGTTTATGTTCTTAATAGAGTCTAGATCAGATACAACAACACAAAGACTCCTTTTGAGTTGTGGATTGGTAAGACTCCCGCTATGAAGTATTTCAAGGTATTTGGAAGAAAATGTTATATTAAAAGAGATGATAAAAATATTGGAAATTTTGATGCTAGATGTGATGAAGGAATCTTTCTTGGATACTCTATTACTAGCAAAGCATATAGATGATTTAATAAAAAATTGAGAAACATTATTGAAAGTTCTAATGTGAAAGTTGATGAAGACATACATAGACCTATTGAGATAAGTGAAGTTGAACCTAATGATCCTATTTGTGGATATGTACCTAAGGAAAACAAGGAAAAGGAAGAAGAGAAAGAAGAACAAGTGGAAGAAGAAGAAGAGAATGAACCAGAACCTACTATTAGGACTCCTAAGTATGTATAGAAGAATCGTCCTGAGGAACAAATAATTGGAGATAAAAGTGAAGATGTGAAGACAAGAAGCAGAGTTGCAGCTGAGGTAAATTTGCATCTGCTTTCTAAAATTGAACCCAAATCTATACGTGAAGCTTGTGAAGATGAGAGTTGGATGAGAGTTATGAAAAAAGAGTACAACAAATAGAAAATAATCAGACATGGGAACTAGTCCCTAGGCCTATGAACAAAAATGTGATTGGCTCAAAATGGGTGTTCCAGAATAAGCTAAATGAAAGTGGAGAAGTTGTAAGGAATAAAGCAAGATTGGTATGCAAAGGATATTCACAAGTGGAAGGTATAGATTTTGAAGAAACATTTTCCCTTGTGGCTAGAATGGAAGCTATTAGGATGTTTTTGGAATTTTCTACCCACAAGGACTTTAAAGTGTATCAGATGGATGTTAAGTCAGTATTTCTGAATGGTGAATTAGAGGAAGAAGGTGGCTGATGGAACAAACCAAGGGGTTTCGATATAAAAATCACACAAATAAAATGTTGATAGACACATATGACACTTGCTATCAATTTTGGTGGAAATGAGATAAAAATGCTGAGATGCATTGATGAATTAATTGGATCATTCATTTCACAATCTAAGTATGTAAAAGAGTTGTTGAAGAAGTTTGGAATGGATGATTCCAAACTGGTTTGTACACCTATGGTAATCGGATGTAAACTGAGCAAAGATGATGAATTTTCTAAGACTGGTCATAGCAAATATAGATCTATGATTGGAAAAATATTGTATCTTACTACTACTAGACCATATATTATGCATGTAGTATGTTTAGTTTCTAGATTCCAAGCAGATCCTAGAGAAGAGAAGCACATGTTACAACTATAAAGAGGATATTTAGATATCTTAAAGGTACACCGGATTATGGATTATGGTATCCTAAGAGTGATGATTTCACCTTGAGTGCTTATATAGATGTTGATTGGGATGAATGTGTAGGTGACCAGAAGAGTACCAATGGTGGTGCTTTCTTTCTTGGTGGAAGATTAGTTTTATGGTTGAGTAAAAATCAAGACTCGGTTTCTTTATCCACTACACAGGAAGAATATATTGCTGCAACATCCTGCTACACACAGGTTTTGTGGATGAAGCAAACTCTGAAAGACATTGGAGTGATATGTGATGAGCCTATTTCTATTTTTTGTGACAACAAAAGTGCAATAAAAATTTAAAAGAACCTATTCATGCATTCGAGAACAAAGCACATATCTATTAAGTATCATTTCCTGAGACAAAAAGTGTTGGAGAATGAAGTTAGATTGGAGTATGTGACAACAAAGGAATAAATTGCAAACATATTTACTAAGGTTCTTTCGAAGGATAATTTTGAGAATATTAGGGAGAGGTTGGGGGTCATTGGCCCTTTGAACTAGGTGCACATGAGGGTGCATCAGTCAGTGAATTCACATATTCCTTATTTATTTGGACTAATAAATGGGTCTACTCTGTAGGGGGAGTAGAAAAGTTTTCCAGTGTTGCAGTATGAGTGTACTCCTAAGGGGGAGTAATCAGAGTTGTTGATCTTTGCCATTGATGTCAAAGGGGGAGAGAAAGTCATGTGAAAAATAATTGTAGAGAAAGAGAAGGTTTTCTCATGGGATATTGTGTAAATTTTTGTCTTTGATGGTTTTTCACGTCATGTGTTGCCATCAATGACAAAGGGGGAGATTGTTGCAGGTATGAGAAAGTTTTGGTGGTGTTGTCATTAATGTTGTCATTGATGTCAACACAGTTTAGTATGTGCAGATTGTACATGTATAGTTGAGATTCTATTGAGATGTTGTGAGTACATGGAGCTTTCTTTATGATGTTGCAGATGTGTTGGTTTGATGAATTTCCAAGTGCTTTTGAGAAAATTAATAAAGAAAAGAAGTCAGAATGATGAAAGTGTTCAGAATGTGCTCTGGTATGTGCTCTGCATTTCTCCTATGTTGATCCTATGCTTTTGTGGATCTGAAGGTTTGATAATGGTGATCTTGTGGTGATATATCCTAAGTTTTAGCTTCTGGTTTGATGGTACATGAAAGTTATGTTCACCGGTATATGAACTATTTTGGCAGAGTTGGTCTTATGTGGACTAGGAGAAATATTTTTTCTCTACAGTCTTTCTCTATTTCATTTAAGATCTTGTGGATCTAGGAAATTTCTTGTGAAGGTTTTTTCTATGCTCTGGAAAAGAGGTCTAAAATTTGGTGATCCAGAAGTCATGTATCAATGTGAGTTTGTATAGTTCGGATGGACTGGTGAAAGGTGTTTAGTGTTTGAAGTTTGTTGCATTTGTTGTGGATGTATCTAGAAGATTATGAGATGTATTCTCATTCATAATGAAGTGTGTTGTGGTGTCTATGTGTCATCTTCTTGTTGGGAAGCATGTACATCATTGTTATTTTGTGTTTTCATTAGGTTTGGCCGACCTGGTATTTACACTTCATTCAAAGAATAAAATTTAATTAAGGAAGCATGTGGTTGATTCAAGATATTATTTTTGATCTTGAAATTTTTTTTTATTGGTCCACTCTCATTGTGAAGAGTTGTATGATAGTGTGATGAAAAGTGATGAAAGTGAGCCACAAATCATAAGAGGAGAAGTGTGTGTGTGTGTGAGTGTGTTGTGACAGTAGTTCTTCATTGTGTTGGATTCCTAAAGGTAGTGAGCTAAAGGTTTCTGCAATCCTTATTCAAGCTGCAGATGTGCATTAATTGTTGTGGTGGACCTTTTGTTCTCTCTTGTATTTGTAGGCAGTGAGCCTCCCTATTGGAAAATGAGTCCTTTTTGTGGGTAGTGAGCCTTTGTACCTGGACAGTGAGTCCTCTTTTGGGCAGTGAGCCCTTGGCAGTGAGCCTTTGTATTCAATTCTATAATCTTTTATATTGTGAGTTAACCTTCATCGTGGGTTTTCCCTTATTGGATTTTCCATGTAAAAATTTGGTGTTCATTATGCTGATTTACTTTTTGTTATTTTTGTTTCATGCTCTTACTTAATAAAAAAATAGTGTGGTTGTGGAAATAATAAGTTTTGAAGTTTTAAGTTTGAATTTTGTGACAACTGATTCACCCCCCCTCTTAGTTGTCCTATGCCTGTTTAACATGTCAAACTCACACTAAAGTAGGCATTCAAGACACTTATGTATGCAACAATGACAAAGATACACAATTATACACTATCAAAGACCAATAAGATCAAGCCTAAATGGTCCAACGTAACGTGGAACACATCTAAGCTATCAGGTTTGTGCTCACTCTTGGGTAGTGGAGGTTGAGGCCATCCTCTAGGTGAGTATCCCTTAGGAAGGTGGCTTAGTGAGAAATCCATGCATGTGTGTCAACTCTCACTGTACTTACCATACCAAAGCTATCCCTCTAATAACTTTTATAAGGAACCACTCATATTCCTATTTCATACTTAACAAGTTGCAATATGCTAAGTGTTTCAAGAATGGAAAGATTGAAGGTGTTGTCATTGATGTCAACTGGTCAATTGGTTATCAACTGATTTTTGTTGTCATTAGTGTCATGGATACAGGTTGTTGGTTGTATATGTGAAGTATATTGAGAAAATTGTAAAGAAGAGATGTTGCAAGTGTTTTTTGGTTGCTCTGGGTTTTTCTCTGGATTTTCTCTTATATTTGTATGGTTCAAATATGTTGAACATGATTGTTAGAAGATGCTATATCCAAATTTTTAGGTTGCTATTGATTCATTATATAGTACAAATTGTGTTCACCAGTTGTGAACTATGGTCTTCTATGTTTTTGGTTGAAGTTTGAGAGAAATGTTGTTGGTCTAGATTTCTCTTTGATGAAGTCTTATGACTTGCAGTTCTAGAGTTGAGTTTCCTCGATTGTATTGAAGATAATTTTGGCATCTAAAAAGTTCATGCTTAATGGTTCTATGTTTTTTACACTGGTTTGGTTGACCTTATGTTGAACACTACTTTCAGAGTTGATGAAGTGTGTTGGATCTAATTATGTCCCTATGAAGCATATGTTTGGGTCGCCATCATTCTAATTCCACCCTAGGATTTTTTGGCGCCGACCTAATTTAAATTTGGATTTGGATGGCTGACTTTGGATATGTTTCAAAGTTGAATATGGTATAAACACAGGATGAGTTAGTGATGGAAAATATACAAGATCGAAGAAGAAAAAATAAAAAATAGTAGATAGATGTGACATTGAATCTATCTAGTGAGTGTGTGTAATGTGAGTGTGGCAGATTAGTGTAAATCCTTAATTTTGAGTTTCTAGAAGTAGTGAGCTAAAGGTGAACTTCATCATTCATGCATCTCTGCAAGTGATTGCGGTGGAATCTTTATTGCATTGAGATTGTCTTATCTTTGTAACAAGTCTATTTTTTCTTCTTTGTATCTCTATGGAAATGAGCCCTCTAGGTTGTTAGCCCTATTGAATAGTGAGTCCTTATTTTGGAAATGATCCTTGTTTTATAGGTAGTAAGCCTCTTGTAATCGGTTTTGATATTCTCTACAGTGTGAGTTAATCCTCACTGTGTTTTTTCCCTTATTGGGTTTTCCACATAAATCTGTTGTTATTGTGTTTATGTGTTGAATTTAAGTTTATCCATTGGAATTTGATGATTAATCATTTAAGTAGTGTTAAGAATTAGTTTCGGTGATTGAATTAAAAGATTAAATCTATGACAATTGATTCACCCCCCCTCTCAGTTGTCCTGTTCAACACTAACCACCTATGCACATGGCAAGGCTCCATAGGAAAACAAGGTGTGTTATGTTAGGTGGCCTTGAATTAGGGTTGTGTTCGAGCTTCACAAGGTTAGAAAGTTGTGTTATGCCAAACACTTATGACAACAATGTATATAGGTTTTTTCTCAAAGGTATTTTGCTTAATTTTTGTAAGGTTTTCTTCTTAGGGATCATCATACCTAATGTCTCTAAGATAGGACAATTCAAGAGTAAAAGTTTCACAACTTAGGGAATGCAGTGTGTCACATCAAGCCACTAAGAGGAAAGTCATATGCTAAGAAATATCGCACTCTTGGAGGACATCAAACCCAATGAAACCACCAAGAAAAAGGACGCATCACAAGAAAAAATAAAATCGCACCATGAAACATGCAAAATTCTGAAAGATATCATCAATGTATGCCCCCACTTTAAAATGGTTGCTAACACCATTGCTATGAGAAATTTCTTTAAAGTAGCCAATGTTTGCTCGTAAGACATGAGAGCTTCCTCGGAAAGCCCTATGCCAAGTCATATGTTTATGAAATAAAGCTACATCTTGAAAAAGGAGGGAGGGGTTGCCCCAAAAATACATAAGGGATCTATGGATTTGGGGTCAATGTGTCTTTGCTACAATGTTGTTATAGAGCTCAAAAATTTCATCATTCCCCAAATACTCATAGAACTAGAAGAATGAAACAAAGATAGCCAAAAAAAATAAAAGTCCTTTTGGGTCAACATGGAAGAGACCTAAATGTCTCGACTCCTTGCGTCATCCCCAAAAGGAAAACACAAGATATGTGAAAAAGGTAAAATGTTTTCAATATAGAGAAGAATGTAGATACAAATAAAGGAATTCACATGAGAGAGAAAGAGAGAGACGCATCAAATGAAACAACACGAGGGATCACATCACACACGTGCAATCACATGAAAATGAAATCAAAGAAAAATACTAGTAAGGCACATGTGATTCAACTTATAGCAGGTCGTCCACATCCCAATCTTGATCGATATATACGGAAGGTGAACAACTAGCCAAATAGACAACATCAAGTTCCAAAACTAGGACAAGGCTATCTAACCCCTTTCCCCCACTAAGTGTAGGATAAGGATGAGCCGAGATAAGTGATGAGAATGAGATCCTTGCGATAAAGAGAATGACTTGCAATGAATATATAACATGAAATAGTGAGCATACTAAAATCCTACAACTATTACATGGCAAGGAGCAAGATGCATGATTTTTAAGTTTGATTCTTAGAGGGTGAAAATTTCTTCAATACTTTCATTAAAGGATGAAAATTTTCAGTGTGATGTCCAAAGAATCTATGATAAGCATAATATGGTTCATTCTTATTATTTTTTCTTTTGGTCAAATTTGCATGTTTAGGTGATAATTCGATCAATTGCCAACAAAAAAGAGTATAGAAGATTGTCTTAGTTTTGGATAGTTGTAATAAGTTATAAATAAATTTAGGAGGTTCATACAACTGTTGTAACTTAATATTTTGATGTTCATGCATTCGTGGTTTCTTCTTCTTTGGTTTGATTATTATGTTGTCATCACTTTCTTCTTCTAACTATTGATGATGTTTTCTGTACAACAACAACTCAGACAGAATGTAATATCCTATCTCTCTTGAAAGGTAAATCTCTATCAGCAAACCTCAAGAGATAACCCCAAGGTCTCTAATGTCAGGTCTTGACAATGCATAAACAACTCAGTGATAATGTGAAAATGCTGGTAATCACAATGGGACCTTACTACAAGCAAACTACTGAATCTCAATTTATCTGATCTAACAATATGATGATACTTCAATCCTAAATTTAACCCAATAATCAAAAGAAATAACAAAAGATAAGGGTTCAAAGAGATTTCTAAACTTAATATTAAACCTAAGATTAACAATACAAATGACCAACACTCGAAATGGACCAATCCCTCATAACTGATTTCTACTTAACCCAGATAAATCTGCAATCTTATAGAAATAGTGCAATCTTCTAAGGTGTTAAAATTTTCAAATCATGAACATTCATTCAAACAACCCTATTGCAGTTGATATGAACAAACCCTCACAATCGAACTTGAGCACAATGAATATAAAGTTCAGGCTAACTTTGCAAAGCAACTAACAATCAGTTGGTTGCAAAAAGTATGGACCAGGGATTGCTGCAACACTTCAAATATCAAATCATGAACATCATTGAATCAAATATAATCTTAATATTAACCTCCTCAAAGCAATTCTAAAGATAGAATAACAAGAACCATGCAAGATAAGAAGAAACATAAATATGGCACCAAATCACAATGTCATTACTTGCATCAAATTATCCACTATAGCAACAATTCCAGCTTTTTGTTACAATATTTGCTTGAGAACAACTACTTGCTAACTCCTGCTCTACTTAATTCGCTTCTAACTATCTCTCTATGTGTCTATATCTAAAACTTCTTAACCCTTACAAAAGAGGAAAAATGCCACATATATAGAACCCCCCAAACATGTCGGCCTAGATAAGATTTTACAATAACAATAAAGCACAACAAGTCAGCCAAGAGAAATTGCAAAATAATAAAACATGCATTAAATGCATGAACTTCATCCAGGTCAGCCTGGGATCTCCAATGTAGCTCGGACCAATGCATGGAAAAATAATAGGGAAGCACAAATCTCAATGCAACTGATTATTAACTACCTTCCCCTTTGTCCTTATTCTGATCCAACATTTCATGAACTTTCAAAAGAACCTTGTCCAAGTCAGCCACAGGAGGTAGAGGAAAAACCCTAAGTCAGTTATCAATTGATGCAATTTCTTCTCTTGACTTTTTGACTGACTTATCCCAATACACCCTATATGTTAGGTATTTATCAATGACCACAAGGTAGGTAGCTGCATCATCCAACTGGTGCTCAAAAATAGAATCACCATCAATTGGGGCATAAACATCCTGCCACCATCTTCTCAACTATTCTAGACTCAAATATTTAGGAGTAATCTTCCTTCTTCCAGTCATAATCTCAAAAAAGGCAACAAAGCCATCATACACACTAGTTAGGGTATCATCAATCTGCCTCCTCTGTTTGTAAATCTTCTTCAACACCTTCTGCCTAATTTGCAATGCTTCAAACCACTCCCACAGTTCAGTAAATTTAGAGGAGGGGAGGATTTTATCACTTATCAACCTATCCCTAGTGTATTCTATAATAGTCTTGGTTTTCTGCAACAAAAGGTCTGTTTCCTCCCTATCTTGTGCTAGCACCTACTTCAACCAATCCATCGTCCTTGCAGCGTCCTTCCCTATTGACAGGATTTCCTTGATAGCTTCATTACCTTTGGTTTGCACCCCTTTCAACCAATTCATAGTGGCAACAATGGAAGCCTTCATCCTCTCTAGTTCAGTGATGGTCTCTTAGGGTAAAGGTTTTGTAGCAGAAGAGGAAGGGTTGATAGATTGCAAGGGCTTCATCAAGTCTTCCAAGCATTTCCTAAGATTTTCATTTTCCTTTTTTAACTCTTGCTTGGTCTTTATTTCCTTCCTCAATTTTCCTAGGATAACTGCACTCAAACCCTCATAATCTTCAATGTCCTACTCAACTGATGTAGGCCCTAGATTGAAAGTTTGAACATTGTAATCCTTCCCAACCACATCATCTCTAGTCTTATCTGAAGCAAGGGTGGCAATATGAACAACTCTATTATGAGCTTCATCCCTTTCAACCCTTGAGATCACTCTAGCCTTATTCTTACCCTTATCTTTTCCAATCTTGGCTAGGAACTCATCCCAATTCGGTGGGGAATCTTCTACCACAACCTGTTTCCTCTTTATTTCTTTGTCAAGCCACTCTGGAACAGTAGGCTCCAATTGTACTTCACTTTGTTTCTCCTCCTGCTATTCCTTTGGTGCCTCTTTACTCAAATTCTACTTCTCAGGAGTCTCATCCTTACTCCTTTCTTCTTCTATGTGTTCCTCTTCATGTTCAGGTGATGGGACCTTCTCCACCTCTTCCTCCCTTGGAGGAGATTCACCCTCTTAGGTTATAACAGGAAAATCTGCATAGGCCACTAAAGGAGATTGTATTACCCTTTCAACTTCCGCCTTTGCATTGTAAAGTTCTCCTTCATGGAACTCCTCTCCTTCAGTATATGGTTGTTCTTCTATGTTTTCCGACTCACCTGGTTTGCTCTGAGCTTCATGGACGGAAGGAACATCATCCTGTTGCTTCTCATGCGAAATGACAGGAGGAAGGTCTGCTTTAGGTACACTATCCTTTGGAGAAGGAGTCCTAGACCTCCTTGTATACACCTTCGCCTTCTCCCCTAAACTTTCTACTTCTACCACAAGCAAGGCAATCTTTTCTCGTTCCTTAGTCCTTTCCTTCTCCGACAATCTCACAATCCTTCTTTTCATAAGCACCGAAGCATTAGTCTCAGGATTCTATTTTTCCATTTCTTTCTATTCAAACCTTTTAGTCCTTGTCCTCTTCTTAGCCTTCGACTTTCTCTATTTTTTGGTCTCTTGGACTTCTTCCTCTTGGGCACCTTTGATCTTAATCTTGAATGGAGAATCCAACTTACCTTTTCCCTTTGGATCCTGCTCGGTTGACTCTTTAGAAGTAGAGTGAGGATCTAAATCTCCCATCAGACTGTATGTGCATTTCACTCCATCATTCTCCAACTCCCACAGCTTGTGCTTCAACCATGTTCGCTCTCAAAAACGCAGGTGGGATGCCTCAAGAGGCTGCCAATCTCTTGATACGTTTCAGGGTAACAGACAAGGTCAAGAGAACTCAACCTTCTACTCTTCAGGTGCTGCTAAACCTAGGTGAGTGTACCTTACTGAATGAAGCAGACTTGACTCATGATTATCCTTCTGAAATGCTTTGTCCACAATGGTAGATGAGAGTGAACAAATGAAATCAAACTTGATAGCAATAGCAATCTTCTAATCTAAATCCTAAAATGCTCAATTAACAGATATAAAGAAACTGAATGAATTCAAAATGATGAAGTGCCGAGACCAGTGCCTTATTGGGTATGTAGAGTCAAATGAAACAAAAGTGGACAATTTGTTCTGGAAAAAACTCAAATTGCTGGCATATGTTCTATTTATAACTTGTATAAACATGCAAGACTGTAACTACTAAGCTCTACTTTAATAATCCAGATGAATTTCCCTGATTACTGTGATCAACTAAAAGGATTTAATCTCTCCTTGAGAGAACCGGTTAATTAATCACACAAATACAACAAATGTGCACTGATAAACTGAAAATAAACTTGTTACATCAATTTAAACAACCAGAAAGAATCAACTTGGAGATAGCTTAGCAATTATTTTCAATAAACTCAATAGAAAATTGACACCAGAAATAACCTGCCACACTAACTGACTTTCATTGAAATCACCATTTGAAAACATGCACCATAGTCTCTGAAAAGAGAATTCTACTCTACTGTATCCATCTCTAATCTACTGTCTCTATCTAAGATCTGATTTAATCATAATTGGGAATGCATATTTATACACTAGCATTAGGAATCACATCGCTTTGAGCTCACATGTTGGCCAAAACCCACGTTGGCCTGGCCAACCATTACAATCGGGCATTTTCATGTCGGCCTGCAACAGTATATGAGTTTTAATTAATCATTCGCCGAGATAGGTCAACAAGTATGCTAAAGGAAATTATATCGTTAGTCACTCCTTTTGTATTATTCGCTTTCGTTGAGACCCACCAGAGTCGGGGAAACATCATATAGATTTCATTATGTTTCATCGAGATCCCCCTTTCTGTCATATTTTATCCAATCGCTGAGACACAAGAAAGTTTCTTACCGAGACATCCCCCAAATCCCATTTGCTTCGTTGTAGCTCTGTAATGTCGGGAAGACCCTATATAGATCGCTTTATGTTTCCCTGAGATGTTCCTTCATCCATCCTGAGTCGCTGAGACAAGAGAAAACTCTCACCGAGAAGCATCTCCCATTCTCTTTCGCCAAGACAGTTCAAAATCGGGGAGAGGTCCCAAAGAATCCACTAAGTCATATCGAAACATCCCGAGCACACCTGATCGCCAAGAGAAATCAAATCTCACACTGACAGAGACCTTATGCCCCTTTATCAGTGAGACCCAACGAAGTCACTATGACATTTCACGGAGGCCAGTAACTCATACCGATAAGTCAATCCTTCCACCGTCAGTCAGCAAGACAAGAAGACTTTGCCAAGACACAATGCCAAAAACTATGACTCTGGCCAAAATAGATCCGCATGAGCAAATCGGTAGGACATATCAAGTTCGTTATAACATTACAACGATGCAAAGATTCACACCGATAGGCATCTGCTTTCATTGGTCGGTAAGATAAAACAATCTCTCTGTGACACTACATCGACACGCAAACTCTTGCCGATATATGTATCCTCCTATCGCTGAAACCACGTGAAAGTCATGCCGATAACTGCTAGTAGATGAAATCCAATCGCCATGACATCAGAAACGTCTTGCTGATAGGAAACATAGACGTTTACAAGTAGAAAATGCAAGAAGGGTCGGGGAGACCCTGACCATCTCACGCCGATAGGAACCAGAATGTGAAAAATGCATGATCCGATGGAAACTATGGGGGAAAAATATGCAAAGTGTGAACAAAAGGATATGAAAACAAACCCTTGTGCTTATGATGAGGACCATATGGAAAATTAGGGTTATGGAAAACATGTGAAAATATTCAAAAATTTACAGTCCCAACAGTGGCTTCGTCTGGGGATGAATGATAGTAAGATCAATGCAAGGATCCAGATCTTTGGGTGAGCAGACCAGACATAAAATGAGAAAAATGGAAATGGACCTACAACATGATGAAATGAATGCAAAATGAATGCAATATGGAGGTGAACCAAAAACCCTAAACTACTATGCATGGAAAAGAATTTTAAAAAGGATAAGCAAGAGTTGACCACGCACTAGCAACCCTTAATCCTCTATGTTTTAACTTCACCTGTCTTGAGTTGTTACAATCCGAAACTCCAACCATACTTCCCCTTGTCAAATACCTGGTTTTTTCTTGAGTTCATTAGATTCTTCTTGAAGATATTCATGCAATCTTTCCTGTCACTGTTATTGCAATTTTTTAGAGAATCATCATGCTCAGTTTGGTCCAAAATCCCTTCATCATTCAACAATTCAAATTCTTCATCATCATGGAACAAACTTCTGTTATCTTCAACATAGAAAATATATGCATACCCAATACAAAATTCCTCATTATCCATCTCACTGTTGTGTACTATGAAACACTCTCTCAATTGTATTGAAAATTCATCATCAAAGTGCCTTTCTTGAGAAACAAAAATTCAACTTTGATACTTGATTGGTTCATATATATGTAATGATATTGCAGATATGGTTCAAATTTCTTTGATTGGTTCATATATGCAACTAGAGGTATTGTAAACTCACTATCAAATGAATCAACATTTCCCATTGCCTCTTCATCCTGATCTTATAAGAGATAGAAGAATCCCTTGACTGCAGATCAAAATCCTCAGGTGCATCTTCACAATCTGAATATTCACTGGATCCCTCATAACACACACTGCTCTCCCTGCCACAATCTGTTATGTAGGAGAGAATTTCTATATCTTTGTCTTCCTCATGCTGGCTGTCATAGGAATCATTCTGACTTGCATTTGCCTCATCTTCCATTGGCTGCATTATTTGATCAATTTCTCCATCATCATCATATTTTTTCCTATCTACAATATCAGCCCATTCATCTAGTTGATCAAGAGAAACTGGGATCCATGATTCAGGCCAATAAATTGGGTTTGGCTCATACACTTTCATAAACTACTTAATGATCTCAAACTCACTAGGTGGGAATTTAATAGGTATTTTCTTACAAATATCAGTCATTCTGTAGAGCAAAGAGTACCCAGATTCTCCTCTATATCTCCTTATGCCAAGAAAGGCATCCAAAAGATTTTTGAAATATTCATCATCTTTAGATTGTTGGTTTCGATGGATACCTTGTTGTAGATTCTGACTGACATCTCCAAGTGGGCCAAAGTTGCGTTGCACTTGACATTGATCACATTGTCATTGCACTTGACATTGATCACATTGTCATTGCACTTGACACTAATCACATTGACATTCTTGATAACTTGCCAATCTTTGTCTAGGAGGGACTAGATAAACACTTACTTGCTTTGATCGCTGTGGAGAATAAGTGCTCTGCTATGCATGATATGTACTGCCACCATTGTAGAAACTCCTAATTGTATCATCAGGTGCTTGAGGGGCCCAATACCTTCCTACATTTGTGTATTCATTCTTGTCCAATTGCAGCTTTTTTGGTTGCAATTCTTCAATTCCTCTTATCAACTGTTGCTTCTCAAAATATTCTTTCATTCCATGCACAAATTCCATCCTTCATCAATTTATTTTTTAGAGTCGCCACCTACTTTTCCAAAAGTAGGAAAATGATTATTTTTGATCTTTTCCCCAGCGGAATCACTTTTTCTAAAAAATTTCAAATTATAAATCTTTCTTCAATGACTCTATATGATGGTCTTCATCCGGATATTCTAAAATAATTCTCCAGCGGAGTCGCCAATTTTTTAGCTCTCAAAAACGCGGGCAGGATGCCTCAAGAGGATGCCAATCTCTTGATACATTTCAGGGTAACAGACAAGGTCAAGAGAACTCAACCTTCTACTCTTCAGGTGCTGCTAAACCTAGGCGGGTGTACCTTACTGAATGAAGCAAACTTGACTCATGATTATCCTTCTGAAATGCTTTGTCCACAATGGTAGATGGGAGTGAACAAATGAAATCAAACTTGATAGCAATAGCAATCTTCTGATCTAAATCCTAAAATGCTCAATTAATAGATATAAAGAAACTAAATGAATTCAAAATGATGAAGCACCGAGACCAGTGCCTTATTGGGTATGTGGAGTCAAATGAAACAGAAGTGGGCAACTTATTCTGGCAGAAACTCAAATTGTTGGCATATGTTCTGTTTATAACTTGTATAAACATGCAAGACTGTAACTACTAAGCTCTACTTTAATAATCCAGATGAATTTCCCTAATTACTATGATCAACTAAAAGGATTTAATCTCTCCTTGAGAGAACCAGTTAATTAATCACACAGATACAACAAATGTGCACTGATAAACTGAAAATAAACTTGTTACATCAATTTAAACAACTAGAAAGAATCAACTTGGAGACAGCTTAGCAATGCCTTTCAATAAACTCAATAGAAAATTGACACCAGAAATAACCTGCCACACTAACTGACTTTCATTGAAATCACCATTTGAAAACATGCACCATAGTATTTGATAAGAGAATTCTACTCTACTGTATCCATCTCTAATCTACTGTCTCTATCTAAGATTTGATTTAATCATAATTGGGAATGCATATTTATACACTAGCATTAGGAATCACATCGCTTCGAGCTCACATGTCGGCCAAAACCCACGTTGGCCTAGCCAACCATTACAATCAGGCATTTTCATGTCAACCTGCAATAGTATATGAGTTTTAATTAATCATTCACCGAGACAGGTCAGCAAGTATGCCAAAGACAATTATATCATTAGTCACTCCTTTTGTCTTATTCACTTTTGTTGAGACCCACCAGAGTTGGGGAAACATCATATATATTTCATTATGTTTCATCGAGAGCCCCCTTTCTATCATATTTGTTCCAATCACTGAGACACAAGAAAGTTTCTTACTGAGACATCCCCCAAGTCCCATTTGCTTCGCTGTAGCTCTGTAATGTCGGGAAGACCCTATATAGATCACTTTATGTTTCCCTGAGATGTTCCTTCATCCATCCTAAGTCGCTGAGACAAGAGAAAACTCTCACCAAGAAGCATCTCCCATTCACTTTCACCAAGACAATTCAAAATTGGGGAGAGGTCCCAAAGAATCCACTAAGTCATACTGAAACATCCCGAGCACACTCGATTTCCAAGAGAAATCAAATCTCACACCGACAGAGACCTTATGCCCCCTTTATCAGTGAGACCCAATGAAGTCTCTATGACATTTCATTGAAGCCAGTAACTCATACCGATAAGTCAATCCTTCCACCGTCAATCAACAAGACAAGAAGACTTCGCCAAGACACAATGCCAAAAACTATGACTCTGGCCAAAATAGATCCGCATGAGCAAATCGGTAAGACATATCAAGTTTGTTATAACATTACACCGATGCAAAGATTCACACCGATAGGCATCTTCTTTCACCGGTTGGTAAGATAAAACAATCTCGCTATGACATTACATCGACGCCCAAACTCTTGTCGATATATGTATCCTCCTGTTGCCGAAACCACGTGAAAGTCATGCCAATAACTGCCAGTAGATGAAATCCAATCACCATGACATCAAAAACATCTTGCCTATAGGAAACACAGACGTTTGCAAGTAGAAAACACAAGGGTTGGGGAGACCCTGACCATCTCACACCGATAGGAACCAGAATGTGAAAAATGCATGATCCAATGGAAACTATGGGGGAAAAATATGCAAAGTGTGAACAAAAGGATATGAAAACAAACCCTTGTGCTTATGATGAGAACCATATGGAAACTTACGGTTATGGAAA
>VDFB02262154.1:0-89297 GCA_007258455.2 Sequoia sempervirens | reverse complement strand
GCCATTCTTTCCTTAAATTCCTCATAGTCCCATAGCCCAACATTAGTATCAGTAACCTCTGACTAGATTGATGCAATTTTGCTCTCGGGGACCTTGCTCTTAATGTCCATTTTAATCTTTTATGCCTCAGTCATTGAAGATTCTTCCGCTACCTTGCTAGATTTAGCCTGCATTCACAAAGAAAACACAGTAAAGACCATAGGAAAGCAAGGTTAATTCATCAAGACACTGTTAGAATGAATCTCAGGTAATCACAGTGTCATCAAATCTTATGAAAAGTGATCATAATAAATTTTGGGTTTTAGGACCACCCAGGGAATCTGAGCCAGAGAGGAATTTCGGGAAATTCCAGACTGATCGGATTCCAATGGAATAACCAAGAAACACCTACTTACAATTAAAATCCGATCATTACAAATCAATAAACCACATAGGAGGTCAGAAGATAGCACGTGTTAATCATAAAATGCATTAAAAAAAACTAACACATCATGCTATTCCATATTCCTTACATTTCATTAGATTTCAGGAAAATCCGCCAGAGACGGATTTCCACGAAGAATGAGCTAGATTGCAAACTTCAGAAAATCTGACAGAAACCAGACCTCAGAAAAATCCCGACTCGACAGAAATCCACGAAAAAGTTGAAACTCCGAAAGCAGACGGATCCCGAAAAAGCAGAGGAAGTCAGGAAAATCCATCAGAGACAGATTGTCCCAAGGGAACAGAAAATCCCGGACTAAGAACAAAACCTGAACCGCGACACCTAAAACATGATTTCGCTCGAACACCAGATTGATCATGAATCTCAAAGATTTAAGCTTTGGTAAATTCAATATGGGCCTCCTATGGGTTCTTCTAGCACTCTAAGCCAAATTGAGAGCATACTAAAGATAGATGGCAATGCCTTGGGTTTTAAACCCTATACATCCACCATTAGCGTGTAGGTGAGCTCAGAATTTAAACATTTCCACTGCTAAGTCACTACTAGGGTTTATCAACAACTCTCAAGAAAGTTCACTAAAATGTGAATGGACAAACCAACTCAAAAATTACTTGGGAGACCATAAACCAAACACTACTATGCAACCCTAGCCACGAAAATGCCCAAATAATGAAGAATTCAAACCCTACAAGCTCTTATAAAATCAACGTTTTATCCACAGTCACCAATCAAAAGCAGGGTAGTCAAAAACATACCATTGTGATACGGGAGTCGATCTCAGTAACAGTAAATGTGAGCACAAAGGCATCCGCAAAGAACAGGTGCAAGAACACTAGCAATCACCACTTAAATCCATGATTCGCAAACTCAAAGGTTCTCAAATTAGATCAAACACTCCTCAAGAACAAACACCACAGCTCAATCGATAGCAACAATAGGCATAATGGCACAAAAAACTTCAAAAATCCATTAAATACCTCACTTAAAGCTCATACGAAGAAATTAATGCTGCCGACAAGACAACCAAAGAAAAAACTGGGAACCCGACCATAGGACATAATCTGGAAAAATCTGACCCACGTGGAATTCTGCGAAGACCGAAAATCTTTGAATCTCAGTGGGTAGCCGGAGTCCAAGCAGAATCCGGGAAAATCCGTCTCGGGAGGAAAGTCCTAAACCAGGGCAGAAATCCAAACTTGGCTCAAAATTAAAGATATGCAATAAATAACTTAGGGGGAATCACTAAGGCCATCAAAATAAACTTTTAAGCACGTGCCAAAATAAGATAAAACCTCAAAATGAAAGGGACAAGAAACCAAAACCAAAGCGAAAGAGGGTCCCTGCTTTCAGCGGGGTGTGTGTGTGAAAACTGCACAACACTAACTACAAACCCTTTTCTTTTTTAGAAAAGGATGTGTTAGGAGTGGTAAAGTGATCAGAATTCGTTGTTTCTTATCTCTTATGCATGGGAGGTTTACTCTAAGGTGGTTGAGGAGGAGTAAAATTCTATTGAATGATATGAAGTAAGGAGCACATGAATTCTATCATTTCTTTATGTTTAAGTATCAGTCTTACATTCACTATAAGAGGAATGACATTATCAGTAATAGGTTTGGTTCTCACAAAGTTGTGTATGATATTTAATTCTTCATCTAGCCTCTTTATGTTTTCTTGTGGGATATTAGAAATATAATGCACATTGTTTGTAGGAATGAGAGTCATGAGAAATGACTCAACATGCATGCTATGATCCATAGGGGTTGATTATCAACACTATTAGAAAGAGAGTTAGAAAACCCAAGATCGACGACAAATGGTGTATCATGGGATGAAATGAGTCTCGAACTACATCTCATAATAGTATTGCTAATAGGACACCAAGTTTTAAAGCTCATACAAGTTTCAAAAACTTAGTGTGCAAACCCAAAATGGAAAGAGGTCTAAAATGCAATGCAATGACCTACAATGAAATGTGTAAATGCAATTTTCAAATTCTAAACAAGGTAATTTTTTTATTACACTATGTGAAAAGCTGAAAATGTAATCTTGTAAATGTAATTTTGAAATCACACAATGCACTACATGTTTCAAATTAAGCTAGATAAGATGAAATTAATGAAACAAAAAATTAGGAAACTGTAATAGAGATCTGAAAGTAGCAAATAAAAACACAAAATTGAAGATTTTAATTTCCTAAAATGTAGATCAAGACCTGATCAGGGACTCATTCACCCTAGGGTGAATGGATCCTATATTAGGGTTTTGAAATTCATATTTACATATTTTCAAGTCTTTTCTAATGATTTTTCAGATTTAGGTTAGCTATAGTAATTTTCAGTTTCAATTTTTTGTAAATGCAATATGAAATGCAAGTGCAAAATGTGACAAAATAATGACCTAAAACACCTAGTTTGATATGCAATTTTTGTTTCAATTTTCAAATGCAAGTTAATGTGATTTATATGATATGCAAGATGACTGATTTTTTGTATTTTTTAGATTTAAAGAATGTAAAAAATGCAATCCTAAAAACCCTAGATGAGATGCCAATTTGAATGCAATCTAAAAGCCCTAAATGAGATATAATTCAATGTAAATGAATGCAAATGAATACAAGATCTAAATCTAGGATGAAAAGGACTCCAAAATTAGAAAACTGCAATGCTCAAAAAGGCGAGTTCACCATAATGAACCATGGAAAAATAGGGTTCACCAAAATGAATTAACAAGATGATGAACCTTCTATTTTCCTATATTTCATTCAATTATGAGGGTTATAATGCATATTTATGATAATTAGAAAAAAAACCTAACCAATATAGAAATTGAAAGGAAGGTTTTAAGAGGGTTAAATGTTGTGTACCTGTTGCAAAAAGTGCTTTTTTGGGCCTCACTGAGGACTCATTCACCCTATGGCGAATGGGTCCTGGCTAGGGTTCTAGAAAATCAATTTCTAGGTTTTGCTCTTCAATGTCTGCACTTCTAGATCCTAGTCAAAGACTGTCAAAAAATTGGAAATAAATTATGTAGCTCAATTTCCATGATTTTACAAGAAAGGTGACAACTTTGAAAACTTTGCAACTTTCTCCAATTTTTCTCTCCAAATGATCTTCAACCTAAAACCTACAATCACACATCAAAGGAGAAAAAAAAAGTTGTTTTGTTAGGGAATAGGAGTTTGCCTTGGGAAAACCTCATTTTGTTAAATTTTAAACCTTGAAATGAAACAATGCATAAAGGAATGATGAATGAATAAATGTATGTAACAACTCATCAAACCTTGTTGAAATCTTGGATTGCAAATCTAAAACTTAGCATGAAATGGCCTTAATGAGTGTAGATCTTGATCATGAACTTGACATAAGATAATGGCTTTGAACACTTGAAATTTATCACCAATGCTACATCATCACATTAGATCAACAACATGAATGAATTTAACATGATGATTGATATCTTTATTGCTGCAATAAACTTTAATAAATCTCCCCTTGAATTCCTTCTTGAATGCTCTTGAGATCACTTAAATTACTTAGATTACTTAGATGAAACTATGTGAAATAACCTTGTATTTATACTTATCTTATTCTTAATTCCCAAAATTCAAATAACAAAAGCCAACATTAGATCTAGGATTTGAAATCATTAAAATACCACCAAAAGCATATCCCAAGGGGGGTTCTTAGGGTTAATTGAGGACCCATTCGCGATAGGGAAAATGGGAACTAGCACACTTAACTAGGACACACTTCGGGGGATGTTAAGTATTATGTAAAAATAGGGTCCTAGGACATAGTGATGACCCATTCACCAGGTGGTGAATGGGTCCTAGTTCACTAACCTAGGACACACACCTTCAAAAATTAAGTGGTGTGTAATATCATTTATGAATGCCAGGTTTTATCCTTCAGAATCTATAATTAATTAGGCTTGGATTTGAATTAAAGGGTCCAATTAAGCTCAAATTAACCTTAATTAATTAATAAATCCCTAGATTAGTGTGAAAGTGTTAAGATACACTTTACAACACCCTAAATAAGGCACCATTAAGTCCATTTTATTAAAAAGGTCCCTAAACTTAATGTGAATGTGTAAAACACATTACAACACTAAATCAAGGCAACATTAAGTTCATTTTAATATTAATTATTCTCAAATTAAGTGTGAAAAAGGGATAATTTTTTCTACACTACACAGATATAAGGAAAGTTTATGGATAAGGAACCTAGTTTGACATTCAATAAATTGGATACTCTATTTAGGTTCGAGAATGGGAATAGATTTTGGTATGGTTTTTGGTTTGACATAAAATTATAATCTAGATATTCCACAATCATAAGAGATTTTCTAGGTGTAAAATTGTCCTTTATAGGTACACCAAAAAAATAGTCTATATAATAATAGGAAACCCTACAAGATGGTAATAGAGAGACAAAAAATAATATTGCAAGTATATATAATGTAAAGAAGATAATAAAATTAGACAATGAGATGGTTAGAAACATAAAATTAAAGAATACTTGTTTATGAAGAATTATAAGAATTAATTATTTCTATTTAGGAACAAAATGATGAATGTATATGATATTACTATAATATCCTTGGTCAAAGTATTAATGGGGTTACTTGAAACACCTTATTAAAAAAATAATTAATCATCTATTCCATCTCCCATGTAAGATTGCAAATGGATAATAATAATGAATAAGATTGGTTTCCCTTTTTCAACTATAAATAAACATATATAATTAAATTACATAAAATAGATAAATATGTAGTCTCAACTAATTAAAGGATCCTCCTATCATGACATTAAGTTGGCTAGGGAGAAGGGGATTTCTAAGTTATGGGTTGAAGGGGACACTTTGAATATAATTAATTGCCTAAGGAATAGCTCCCCTCCATCTTGTTCAATTGAAAGATTTATTATGGACTCCCATTCAATGTTGCATGAATTTGATGAGGTGTATATTTCCCATGCCTTTCAAGAGGAAAATGGGGTGGTGGATTTGCTAGCGAATCTCGAGGTGACATCAGCTAGATCTTGGGAGGTTAATAATAACCTGCCCATTGAATTAATTGCATTGCTTAATAATGACAACTCCTAGCTCGTTGGAGGAGGTCGTCTCTTCAGCTAAAGTCTTGCATTGTAATCATGTTCAACCCGGGTTGATTAGAAAATTTATGCTTGTGATGCTTATTGGAATTTGTGGGTATCTGAGTCATATTTGCAGGAGGCTCTTGGCCATCATTTTATTCAATACCTCGATTGGTAGGCTTGCACACTTTTTGGGTGCTTTTGTTTCTTTGGCCTTGGTGTTTAGTTGCATTCATATGCTATGTGTTCTTTCTTTTGTGAATTACTCGCCATTGAAGATGGGTGGGGATAGGTGTAGGAATGAGCCCATTTTGTGTGATGAGTTCAAAGCTAATGTCAAGGTCTGGGAAATTTTATAGAAAGGTGGGGTTACCCCCTTCATGGAGAAACTTCATGGGTTTAAAATGAACATCTCCTAGGATTTTGTCGTTGCTTGGCATGGTCAGGTGTTGAGCATGTTTGGAAGGGATATTACTATCAGTGAGGAGTTCATTATGGAATTCACTAGGCTGTCCACTGAAGGAGGGAAATTTTAGAGGGAGAAAGCTATGTCGAGGGCTGCCAAAATGAATTTTCTATCGGATGGAGAGAGACAAAATGGTGAGGCTCAATTGTGGGGGTTATGATCATACAAAAATCAATCCTATTTGGTGTGAGGTGGCCATGACACTGGTGCATTATTTTACCTTCGATGGGAGGTATTCGTCTTTGTATGGCCATCATTTTGTGATGTTTAATCACTTTTTTCATGGTAAGATTATCTCTTTCCCTTTCTATCTTCTGCTTTCTTTGGAAGATGGGATAGCAGGCTATAAAAGGAATCCTAAGAGCCCCTTCTTACATAAGGGTTTAATGTTGCTAATTGTGGAACATATAAAGGCTAACTATGTTATTGAGTCCCCTATTCCTGTTAATTATGATAAGTATAAGAGGGAGACAGGGAGTGTGAAATGCTAGATTGAGGAGGTGAATGATAGTGTTGGTACGAAAATTGAGGAGTCTAATGCATGGTCAGATGGATACCACACAGACTTGGATTACACTCCTTCTGGTGGTAAGAAATGCTCTGCTAAAAAGGTTAAACCTTCCAATCCACATGTAAAACGAAAAAATTCAAGAGAATTATGATGAAAAGGCTATGGAGGGTAAAGCTAGTAGGAGGAAGACCACAAAAAAGGGGTCAATGTGTTCCAAGGAAGTTGAGGATAAGATGCCAAAGGATTTTGGGGTTAATCAGGCCAGTGAGATGGCAGATTTGGTGAATAAGGACTTGGGTTGTGGTGGTGATGGGGGGCCCTATTGTGGGGAAGGTGAACAGTGTGGTGGATGTGGATGAGTCTCCTACTGTGTCGACATCTAAAGACAAGGGTAAGATAAAGGCTGATTTTCCTGAGGGCTTACAAGAAGATGAGCTGCCCATGAGTTCCCATCAGGAGAGGGGCTTGTATTGGGAGGCTATGGACTACACACAAGCATCTAGCCTAGTCAAGGAAGGGGATGATATTTCCTTTAATTTTCTTATGTGGCTAGTTCAGGAGGTTCAAGACCTCCATAAAAAATATGATACAATTTCTCGGTATAATATTTCTACACGTAGAAGCCTAAAGGAGAAGGAATCCATCATCAGTATGGTCAAATCACTAAATTCTATCCTAGGCCTTATGGTGGAGGACATGACCAATTTGGAGAAATATTATGGTCTATGGTTGTCCACAGTGGAGAACAACTCCCTGTTATTGCGTAAAGATCTTAACACGGTGATTAACCTTAGCAAGGCGAAGCTTGAATCCGTGATTGGAGGTCTGGTGTTCCTGAATGAGAAAGCTAGGGAATGGACTGGGAGATCATTGTTTAGTGAGCCAGTGAACCGGGATGAATGGGAGGATTCTAAAAAGAGTTTGTAGGTTGCAAACTTAGGCACGAGGTTGAGCGTTTGCACTTGGAGCAATATGAAGAAGAGCAAGATGGTGCCGAGGCAGGATGTTGAGGAGATCATGTAAATGTACGACAAGGTGATATCTAAGGATTTGGAAGTAGCCATAATGTTAAAGGAACTTCTTTAATTGTTTCTTGTTTTGTTCTCATTTTTGTCTAGTTTTTTTTCCTGGTTGTTTTTTGCTGATGGGGTGTTGATTGTTTAGTAATCAACCTATTTTTTGGTTATGGTGGGGCAGCCAATTGGCTTTATCTTTGCTACCTCTTCTCTTTTTGTACAGGGTTTCAGGCCCCCTTTAAAACTTGTTTATCACTAATCAAAAACTAATTAAAGGATCCTTCATAGAATTTTGTGATATATAATTTAGGGTTTCACTATTGTTAACAAACCTTACACAACGAAAATCAAGTGGCATGTATCTTTCAATAAAGAAATCTTTTATTTTATATGAATAAAAAATTATAAAAGTAGGATTGTGGGTTCATTAGCGTGTGTCTACAATTTTAAATATTTTTGAGTATTCTCAAGGGTTTCTCTAATGGGTATATCAGGTGGGGGGCCCAACAGGCTCCCCCATCCAAAAATTTTGTTCCTAGATTTGATACTACTTCTCAAAATGCCACATCTTTTTTGTTGCAGCTATTGACTATTCACCTAGGAAGACCTTGGTGTCTCTATCGTATGGATTGGATTCCTTCTTCTCAGAAGAAGAACCTATCTCCTATGTGGAAAAATTGGTTGGTGGTAGTTCTCTTAGTATGGCTCAGTAGAAAGCTATGAATGTTTCATGTTTTGTGGATAGTCTGGAAGTGGAGCTTACAAAGGAGCTAATGAATGAAGTGATAGATGATCTCAAAATCTCTTTGTTTGGCAAGTTTCTTGCATTCCGCCCAAATATCGACCAAGCAAGAAAGAGGGTTGATTCTCTTTGGAAGTTAAAAGGTAGCATTAGTATAAGTGTTATAGCTAAAGGTCTCTTCCTTTTTAATTTTTTGATGTAAGAGGATTTGATTAAGGTGCTCACAGGGGGGCCATGGGAATTTGATAATGGGTTTAATGTTTTTTTTGTTTCCTTGCAAATGGAAGCCAAGGTTTGACCCTTCTACAAACTTGGGTATGGTTGCTCCTACCTGGATCTACCTCCTTAGGTTCCCATTATGATGCAGTTGAATACCAAGAGATCCAAGATAGAGTTCTAAACTTTTTAGCCATCTTGTCAAACTCTTATCTATTCAACCAAACAAGTTAATACTCATAGGAAAACAAGAAAACCTACAAATCGTTGAATTGCAAATCATTAAGCATAAATATAAGTTCACAAAAAGATATTGGAATGACACTTTTTGAAGTTTAATTTGAGTATGAAAAAATCTTCCAATTTCTCTAAAAACTTGTACATTTTAGGTTCCCACATTCATCTACAAGAATATGATGGATCAAAATTTATCTACCTATAATACCATACTAGAAATCAAGCCAAAATGTCTGAAAAGTCATTTTTGAACAAGTGTTATGATTTCAAGAAACTCGACTTTTGGACAATACAAGAAATATTATGAGGTTTCAAATAAAATATTCCAACACTAATAAAGACAAGTAATTCATGACAATATTCTAATTTAATTCAATACATTTACCAAGAGCTAGTACATAAGAAAATAAAGCAAAACAATGCAACAATAAGCATCTACATGCATGTTATTTATCTTCAACATCAGGAAATCTGCAATAAGACACCAAAAATCATCTCCAACAGTAGAAACAAGCACTCCTAAATCTCATATACCTTTCCTGTATGTCCCCCTTGGCTTCACAAGCCCCTTTCTCCTCTGCAATTTTTTATTTTTTTCATCTTTTTCATGCTAAAAATATTCTCCAAGCTAGGTGTGGCTTCTTCCTAGCATTATGGATGTCTTCTTACCTCATTTCTCCTTCTTGGGCATGGGTAACCTCCCTCATTCAATTTTTTCCTACAAAAATTAATTCATTTTCCCTATTTTGCTTCCCCGTAATCCCACTCCACCACCTCTTTTTTCAAGCACCTAGATTCTTCCAATATCAATTTAATGCTAAATTTTAAATGTGTACAAGAGTTACAACATGCCAAGAATGGCCTCCTCTTGCTTGGGTGTGTGACTTTTGTGAGTAATATTTCACCACCATTTCAGTCTAGTTTCTCACATTAATCACCTGTTGCCCCCATCATTGATTATGTACATGTGCATCTATTGTGTGTCCCTTCCTATTGTCTCTGTGACACGCCACATAAATTCCTAGTTCACAGTTGTGTTTCCCTTGTATACAATATAAGTGTACTTCCCAGTTTGTTGTGCATATATATGTGTATACTATACATGCCTATTAGATATGAGATTTGTTAAACTCTACCTTACTATTTTTCATCCCTTTTCTTTAATTTTTCCTTCATGATAGTCATAGGTTAACAATCGTGCTCTATATATATGTATACATATATACAAGAATATATGTGTATACATATATAGCTATGTATATTTGTATGTGTGTGTGTACATATATTTACATTCTAATACCAAAGTCCACTATAATGAATAACTTTTACATTGTATAGGAATTGGTACTACACTACCAACAATTCATTGTAGATGTCAACATGCATTACCATATAACAAAAATTTACAGTTCTACTTTGTTCTAGTATGCAGAAAAGTGCCAACCACATTTAGGGGACTTGGTTTGCCAAGGTCCTTTCATGTCTTCCTATGTTCCACTTCACAATTCAAAGGGAATTATGGACAAGTACAACATAGGTTGCCATTAGAAAGGCTTTTGGAAAACTAAATTTTCCTAAAGCATTATTGAATACAAAAATACCAAAATCCATTCATCCATGTCACATGTGTCTGTCATCCCAGAAATAAGCATAAGAATAGCACCTCAATCCATCTTCCCAAAAAAACTGATAGAAATTTAAGACTTCAGCCCATAAAGCAATCATCCTTATTAATGAGCACATCCTTCTTAATAAATTTTTCATCATGTATAAGCATCTAATTGTAGTGCCAACAATAGTTAAATCATTTTGGACATGACACCAAAAATACCAAAATCCATTCATCCATGTCACATGTTTTTGTCAACCCATAAATAAGCATAAGAATAACACATCAATCCATCTTCCCAAAAAAAATGATAGAAATTTAAGACTTCATACCATAAAGCAATCAACCTTATTAATGAGCACATCCGTCTTAATAGCTTCTTCATCATGTAGAAGCATCTAATTGTAGTGCCAACAATAGTTAAATCATTTTGGACATGACACTATACCCTCCTATGAGGTGGTAGCAATTGGGTCACATGTTTTTCAAAATTCTCTCTATGTTCAACTATGTTGTAGTCTACCATTCAAAGTGAATTGGATGACTGCTGCAATATAGTTTAACAGTATCAAGGTTTTCAAAAAATCATGTGTCCTCGTTGCATAGGGGAGATGTGTCAATACGTGTGAAACCTGTTGGTGTAATTAATTATTTAATTACACTTTAGGATAAGTTTACTTAGGTAATTATTTATTTCCTAGGATAATTATCATTTAATTCTTATCTTATCTTATTAAGTTGTCTTTTTGCTCAAGATAAGTTCAGAGTTGATTTTTCCTGCTTTATTGCATCATTTTCTTTTTGAAGGCTTTTGTAATATTTGTAAAACAATTCATTCAATAATCAATAATTCTGATTTTTTCTTGCACACATTGGCTCTGAGGGTTTACAAAACTTCTGTTGCTTTTTGTTCTAAATATCTTTGCATGTGATAGGTGATTGCTTGCAGGTGTTCTTAAGGACTGTGAAGTTGGTTTTTCAACTTCTACATGGTATCAGAGCTCTAGACTTGTTGCTACCTATTCGTGATTTGAAGATATTCTCTCACAGCATTTTCTTCTGTGCAAGGGTTTTATTCCAGTATTTTTTTGTCAAATCAGAGGGGTTTTTCATCATTTTTTAAGAAATTTTGACTTTGATCTCTCAAATACTGCATGATAGTGCAAAACGGACCTCATAGATGCACTTAGAAGGCCCAAAAACCCCTATTTTCATATAAAATATGATAAGGTTTTCTGAAAATTAATTTTTTAGTGTTTTTGGGAAATTTCAAAACAGTTGCCAGAAAAATCCGTACGGATCTATACAGACGCATTGATTTTCGTGTCATTTTTTTTGGGGACCTGCATCAATTTTGAGCTGCATCGATTTTCGTGCCATTTTGATTTCTGTGATACCTCGATTTTTGTGCATGAAGGCTCAGCTAAATATTTTATTAATTTTTTCATCTTTAAATTAATAAAATTTTTGGTTTAAAGCCTAAATGAGCATATTTAGTAAAATGGTCATATCTTGAGCATATGGTCTCCGTTTTTCAAAAACGAGATATCATCGGAAAGCTGCTTCTAACTCCGTTCCAATGGTACTAGTATTTTTTTCTAATTTTTCCGTTTTGATGCCTTTTTCGCCTGTCAAAGCCATAAATTATTGTTTTCACTTCGAGAGACGTAACTTTTGCGTCCTGGCTCCGTTTTTCAAAAAAACGAATAGGCGTTGGAAAGCTGGTTCAGTGCTCTACACAAATCCTAGACCTGTATTTTCAGCTTTTTTTACCAACTATCTGATATTTCTATTTGATCTCAGCCTTTACCTTTTCAGTTATTTTCTTGGGAAGCGTGCAAATGGGCAATTTTTTGAGATCAACGAGCATTGTTTTTTTTATTTGAGAGTACATATTGCTATTTTCTGTCATGGATTTACACAACATTACACCCCTTACTCCATTCAACTATTTTGGTTGGAAAAAACAAATGAAGATTCATTTGAAACACAAAGGGCTGTATAGGGTAACCATGGGTACAAAAATTGAACCTACAGGTGCTACTGAAAAGATAAAATGGTTTAATAGGTGTGATAAAGCCTATGGTACATTATGCCTGTCTCTTTCATCTAACCTTCTTTTTCACATTGAATCTTGCACTACGCCAAATGAGATATGGGCTACTTTAGAGTCTTTGTTTGGAAAGCAGGATACTATGAGAGAGTTTCAGTTAGAGAATGAGCTTATTGGATTAAATCCTAGGGATTTTGATAGCATCCAGGAGTTTTTCACCAAACTCAAGTCTCTTAGATTACAATTGTCACAGTGTGGTGTTTAGAAAGAAGACTCTTAGTTGATATCATCATTCACAGTCCCCAAGAACACCTGCAAGCAATCACCTATCACATGCAAAGATATTTAGAACAAAAAGCAACAAAAGTTTTGTAAACCCTCAGAACCAATGTGTGCAAGCAAAAATCAGAATTATTGATTATTGAATGAATTGTTTTACAAATATTACAAAATCCTTCAAAAAGGAAATGATGCAATAAAGCAGGAAAAATCAACTCTAATCTTATCTTGAGCAAAAAGACAGCTCAATAAGATAAGATAAGAATTAAATGATAATTATCCTAGGAAATAAATAATTACCTAAGTAAACTTATCCTAAAGTGTAATTAAATAATTAATTACACCAACACCCCCCCATAAGTGCAACTTAGGGAGAAGCAAATTATTATGCAAATATGAGTCCCGACAACAAGGCCTGATCAGGTACTCATTTACAAATGCAATGCAAACTAAATCAAATGGGGTAAAGGAGAAAACCACATGGGAACAAAACTCCTCCCCAAAATAGAATGCAATGAACAAACTATGTGATGAAAGATGGAGGACTCTATAAGACCCCCCAAGGACACCATCCATCACAAAGATACATAAAATAATCCCCCCATAAGTGAGGAAGAAAGAGACCATAGATCCCCCCCAGAATGAAGTAACTCCAAAAGAAGTGAAGAAACTGCATCTCCAGAAAGAAGTGAGAGGAAAGAGGCTAAATGAAAGAAATCTCTGAAGGTGGAATAGGTGTATCCCAAGTTGTCTCCACAGAAGCAGGTGTGACCTCAACAAATGAAGAAGCCGAAGTAGGTGAAGACTCAATAGAAACCTCCAAAGATGTATGATCAACTGGATCCTGCTGCACTGAAATAGAAGAAGCAACAGGAGGTGGAGGAGATGGAATGGAAGGCTCGAGAACAAGATCCAAAGTGAGAACACCAATGTTCAAGAAGCCAAATCTCTCCTCTGAATGATGATACACACTTGAAGTGTGAGGAACAGTTGTAGGAATAGAAGCACCACCAGTAGCAAAATCAGTGAAAGAATACAACCGAGATGAGTGATCCACTATCCCACTAGCAATAACTGCTCTACTCTCCAAGTCTCTAATGATAACCGAATCAGGTGTGAACTCCACAGATCTCCCATTGCCCCCATGTGTTATCTGATAAATGGAAAGAAGGTTGTTTTTCAAGTGAGGAACACACATGACATCCTGAAAGGAGTGGTCCCCAAAACTAATAGACCCCTTCCCTGTAACACTCATGTAAGTGTTGTTTCCCATCAAAATGGGAGACATAGTGCAAGGCTCAAAGGAAGTAAACATAGTCTGTGAAGATGCCATATGATGAGATGCTCCTGAATCTAGAAGCCATCTCCCTGATCCAATACATGAAGAAGCACAAAGAGCATGTCCCTTCATATCTAATGAAGTATGTAAACCAGTTGTGCCTGTGTTATGCTACTCTAAAGAAGAAGAATGAGGAGAAGAAGATGATGCAAACATCCTAGAAGGCAAATCAATCTGATGTTTCTAAAGAAGATGTTTCAGCTCATCAATGTCCTTCTTGTAACAATTATGTTCTGCATGTCCTTCCCTCTTGCAATATGCACATGTAGACTTCTCCTTCCTAAATGATTTCCCCTTAGAAGAGGAGGATGGATCTAAGGACTCCTTCTGCTGCTCATGAGGTTTGGAATCCTTTTGTTTCTATTTCTTTCCTTTGCCTGTAGAAGCCTTCTGATCTCTAGGCTCCTGTGATGCAATAAGTGCCTGTGAAGAGGAAGAAGGTTTCACCATGCCCATGCTAGCTAACTTAGCTTGCTCTCGAGTGAGAGATGAAGCAAAGTCATCAAGAGATGGCATAGTGAATCTCGTACCAAGTGCATTCCTAGTGGCATAAAAGGTAGAAACAAAAATTGAATAATCTGGTCCAAGCTTAGAAAGAATTTACAATATCAACTGAGAGTCTTCTTTCTGAACGCCACACTGTAACATGGTATCAGAGCCTTGATTTGCAACCCCTTCTCAGATTTTTGAGAAAATCATTACAGGGTTTGTTCAGGATCTCTCAAGGGTATCATGCCTTGAGTTCATCTATGCAGCATTTTGGGTTAGATCTGAGCATTCCATTGAATCCAGAGCTGCCGGAACAATTAGGTTTGCCTTTCGTTTCATCGAAAAAGACCTCCGTTTGTCAGATCTACGAGGATTTGAAGTTGATGAGGGTTTCCAAATCTAAAGCGTACCTAAAATTTTGGAGCGTTTTCAGCCCAAACGGACCTCACCATCGCATTCAGAGCACCCAAAAACCTCAAAATTGACTGTCAAATCATCAAAATCGGACACAATGACTCCGAGAGGTAAAAAAATTTCATTTCTGGGCTGTACGGCCTTGTACGACACGCAATCTAAGAAAAAAAAAAACCAGAGTTAATGGACACCGCCGTCAGTTAACCGCTAGTGGTTAACCTCTAGTAGTTAATGCTAGCGGTTAGCCTAGCCGCCAAGCTTAACTCCAAACCCTTTTGGAGGAGTTTTGGTATTTTGGGCATAACTTTTGCGTCCGAACTCGGATTTTCGAAAACAAGATATCGTCGGAAAGCTGGTTCCAAGCACTATCCTATGGTGTAGGTTATTTTATAGTATTTTTCTATTTTACTACATTTATTTCTGTTTGAAGTCAGATGTTCTTTTTGGACTTCCGAGCTCATAACTTTTTGCCACGATCTCTAATTTTCGCTATCTTTGCGGCGTTGGAAAGGTATTAAGGATCTCTATGTTTCTGTCCATGCAATTTTTCTATATCTGTCCCAGGTTGATCACTTAGTCTAGATTTGGCCCAATGGGTTGTTTGGAGATTACTTGGATGTTTTGGCAGTTGGGAGGGTACATCTTGCATCTTTGCACTTCGTTTTCAGTAATACATCTTTCAATAATTGCTTGTTGCTTCATAGATTCCAAGGTTGTTCCCATTTGGAGTTTTTGAGTGTTTCGAGGCATCGGGTCTGCTGTTGCTTTTTTCATGATTTCTTGAGTCAATCAGTGACTCTCATCCGGTTTTAGTAGTAGACAAAAGAATTTTTCCTTGCTTGCCAGATTTCGGTTCCAGTGTTACTCTACAAAGTTCTTCCAGTGGTTCTTTGCAACATGTCATCTCATTGTAGGGGGGTTTTGTCCCACTGGGTTTTTCCTTCTCTACCTCATTCTTGCATTTGTAAATGGGTACCTAATCAGGCCTAGTTGTCGGGACCCATCTTTTCTTTCATGCATCTTATTCTAGTGTTTTAGCTTCTTCCTAAGTTCATCTTAAGGGGGGGTGTTAGAGTAATAAGTTATTATGCTTAATTAATTATATCATACTGGTTAATTAATTAAGTCACTTATTCCTTTAGTTGCTTAAGCTAAACTTAGGCACATTAATAATTGATTAATTATTAAGTGTGCACACAAGGGTTTCATTTAGGGTTTCCCTTTTAGGGTTTCTTGATCTCCTTCATAAGGATTGATCCCTTTGTAATAATTAATTCTCGAATAATAATATTTGCACATCTTCTTGCAAATCTCTGCCTTTTCTAATTTTTCTCTTCTGTGGAAGGTTATTCTAGTTTGCAAATCTGATCTTGGTTTCTAACAAAACCTATCTTGGAAGGTTTAGATGGAGTGCCACATGGACCTCTAATAAAATTTAATAATATTTTCATAGGGGAAAAGTAATTTAGAAACCCAAAACATCCTTTTTATTTGATTTTTAAATCATATGACACATGTCAAAATCTGATTTGGCCAAGGTGTCAAAAAAATTTCTATTTCAAGACACACACACATTTTAGATGTACTCAACTATGATATATGTTTTATCCTAAGACCATGAAGTTACATAATGAACAATTGCTTACATGCATTCTTTTGCGTGAGAAATTGGATAATTATGACACTGAAAAAACCAACAATATTTATATGAATGAATTGAAGAACAACAACAAAATATAATTATATAAACACATATATACATATACATATATGTACATGTATATATATGTGAGTATACATATTTACTTGATTGAAATGATGAAGTAGAACCTATGAGAAAGATAACACCCCCAAACTTATCTATGGCACCAAAAAACCTACAATATTTATATGAATGAATTGAAGAACAACAACAAAATAGATATGTACAAATAGATATATATGTATACATATATGTATATATATGTATGTATATTTATATATATATATATGTCTATACATGTATTTGTATATGTATATACAATTGCTTACACACATTTTTTCTTCAAAAATTGGCTATCTATGAGTTTGAACAAACCAACAATATTTATATGAATAAATTGAAGAACAATAGTAGAATACATATGTATAAACATACATATATACATAAAAATACTTGTGTGTGTGTGTATGTATACATATATGTATATGTATATGTATATGTATATGTATATGCCTATATATAAGTGTATATACATATATATACACATATGCATATTTATAAAGAAGTTGGAAGGGAGACCGATATTAGAGTGTAACATGTAGTGGTGGTGGGACTGAAGTTACAAATAGCATAAATGAACACCTTCTTGTCCATTTGCAAAGAAGAGTCAAGAATATGGTAGAAATAAAGGGGGAAAAATACAGCTTCTTGTGTGAGGTAATAGGAGCATTCAATGAAGGAATTCTTAGAATTTTCTTGGCATGTCATGGAGGTAATGGGAAGGGATACACATTAAATGTAGTACATAAGCAATGGTGGGGGCAGCTAGTGATTAATGTGAGCAATTGTATTGAAAGGGTGGTGAACTGTAATTGTGTGACATGGTGACAATGTCCACTTCAAACATCATGTCATGTAGCTTGTGGGGGTGGTCCTATGCCATAATGGATCACATAGCCAAATATGAAATTTTTTGACACCTTATAAAAATTATAATATTACACATGATATATAAAATCCAAGTGGGATAATTGAAATTGAATAACTATCACTAATTTAACATATCTGGAAACAAAAAGCATGCCATTATGATATTTTAATAACATAAATTTGTAGTTCACAACATAGATTTCAAATCAAAATAAAAAAGGTTACATCTACAAATATTGATGTTGTTTCAATTATTGAAAAACAATTAGGAGCTATTGTGATAGAGAATTGGTGGTTGTTTTCTTGAGGTAGCAATAATATCCATGTTATTGTCTCCTTCTAGTCATTGTGGAGTACTGGTTACATGACTCAGAGTTGGACTAGAAAATTGGGTGTAGGTTGTTGAACAAGACAATTGAGAAGGGGGGGAGGGAATTAGTTGTCACAAATTTAAACCTTTTAAAACATTCACCAAAACTTAGATCAATCACAATTCTTAACTATGTTAAAATGATTAAACATTAAGTGCAAGTGCAAAAATTGAAAACCTTCACACAAACACAACACTAGATTTATGAGGAAAACCCAATAAGGGAAAAACCATGGAGAGGATTAAATCACACTATAGAGAATATCAAAATTGATTGCAAAAGGACCACTACTTGAGAAACAAGGCTCACTACCAAAACAAGGAATCACTGTTTGGATCAAGACTCGCTGTCTAATAGGGCTAACAACCTAGAGGGGTCACTGCCACATAGATACAAAGAAGATAGAAGAGATATGTTACAAAGAGAAGACAATCTCAATGCAACAAATATTTCCACCACAATTTGATCAACCACTTGCAGACGTGCATGAATGATAGAGTACACATTCAACTCATTGCATCTAGAAACTCAAAATTTAGGCTTCACAACGATTTGCTACACTTGCATCACACACACCAACTGATTCACATCTATTTTGCATCTATCTGCTCTATTTCTTTGCACTTATCTTTCTTTGTTCCAAATTTCACCACTAACTCATCTTGCATTTATACCATCTTCAACTTTGAAACATATCCAAAGTCGGCCATCCATCAATAAATTTAAATTAGGTTGGCACCAAAAAATCCTAGGGTGGAATTAGAATGAAGGTGACCCAAACACACACTTCATCAACTTTGAAGATAGTGTATAACACAAGGTCGGCCCAACTAGTGAAAAAAACATAGAACAATTAATCACGATCCTTCCAGATACTAAAATTAGCTTCATCATGATATTAACAACTTAACTCTAGAACCACAAGTCATAATAATTTACCAAAGAGAAATCCGGACCAACAATTTTTCTCCCATACCTCAGCCAGAAACAAAGAAAACCTCAGTTCACAACTGGTGAACATAACTCACATTGTACAATGAATCAGGAGCCAAAAAATTGGATATAGCAGCTTCCAACAACCATGACCAACATATCTAAACCACACAAACATAGGAGCAAATCCTAGAGCAAAACATGGAGCAACCACTGAACACCTGCAACCTTTCTTCAATACAATTTTCTCAATATCCTCAACATGAATAACCAATAACCTACAACCATGATATTAATGACAACAACAACTAGTTGATAACCAATTGACCAATTGAAATCATTGACAATACCTTCATTCTTTTCATTCTTTCAAAAATCTCCCCCTTTATCATTGATGGAAAAACATGATGTGAAAAACCATCAAAGAAAACATGCTAGCTCTGAATACACTTCTCAATATTTTTCTTTTTGTATCTCCCCCTTATTACATAATATTTTTCACATTCTTTCTCTCCCCCTTTGACATCAATGGAAAAGGAAAAATATATTTTACATTGATTTCCCCTTTGACATAGAAAACAAAATACTCATGCAATGACAACATATGATACTACCTGCTCCCCCTGAGAGTTATCCACCATAACATCAGTCTAGAAGAAAGATAGATCCATAGATCCGATGGACTAATGCATCTAGTTCAAGAAAGGAGGGGAAATGGCCCCTAACTTCTCCTGAAGATACTCAAAAGTATCTATAGGAAGATCCTTCATAAATATATCAACAATCTAATCCTTCATAGAGATATACTCAAGCTTTAATTCATTCTCCACAACCTTCTCTCTCAAGAAATGATACCTGATAGATATATGCTTTTTCCTCAAGTTCATTACTAGATTCTTTGAAATGTTAATTGTACTTGTATTATCATAGAAGATAGAAATAGGATCATCATACACCACTGTGATATATTTCAATGTCTATTTTATCCATAGAACTTGTGTACAACAAGATGTAGCAACAATATACTCAACTTTAGTAGTAGACAAGGAAATTGAATCTTGTTTTTTAATCAACCATGCAACTAATATGCAACCAAGAAAGAATGCACCACCACTTGTACTCTTGTTTTCATCTACACATCCAACCCAATCTACATTTGGATAAGCACTTAGTATAAAGTCAGTATCCCTAGGATACCATAACCCATAATCTAGAGTGCCATTCAAATATCTAAATATTATTTTAATAGTAACATGTGTTTCCTTAGGATCTTCTTGAAATCTAGCCACAAGACAGACAACATGCATAGTAGCAGTCAAATACAATAGTCCACCAATCATAGATCTATATTTACTCTGATTAGCCTTAGGTGAATCATCATCTTTACCTAACTTGCAACTAGTCACCATAGGAGTGCATATCAGTTTGGAACCATCCATCCCAAACTTCTTCAGCATCTCTTTCACATACTTAGATTGTGAAATAAAAATTTCTTTCTCTATTTGATTACAAAAGTAATATGTATCAAAACTCCAAAAATTGCATAACTAGCACTGAAATCAAGAATGAGTTACAAAAGTAATATGTATCAAAGCTCCAAAATAGTTTCTCCAAAATAGGATCTAGAAGCATCTATTCCTGTAAATCCATTAGCGCTGACCCTAAATGACCAAAGTCATTTTTTTATTTTTCTATAGGTGTTTGGATTTTAACTCTAAATGGGTTTATCATAGTTCGAGAAAATATTTAAGGATTCCTCATTTCCTCTGATTAGAATTCAGCCATTTTTGTTTTCAAGTGTCAAATGCTTTGCAGAACCGCTTTCCTCCATTTCTGTATTTAATCTAGCATCATTTTCCTGTGCATTCATTTGGCGTAGAAGTTTTATATACACTGCATTCTTCGATGAAATATTATATGCAAATTTTTTGTTTCCATCGTATTCAACCTGGCTTTTATAAAGCTCCTTTGGGCTTACCTTCTTATTCCAATGGTTGTGGCTCAACCTTCAAGCTTCTATCATCACTTAGCTTTGAGGGCCGTACTCTTGTAATTACTCTTATGAATGCTAAAATGGCCATAAGACCCAATTCTGGGTTGAGGTTTTCATTTTAGAGTCTTTGTATCAACACTGTCACCATGGCTTTAGCACAAAAATTCACTCATTTTCCTGAGTCTTAACATATCATGACAATGATATTTGAAAAGCTCATTAAATATCAGAAACATGAATAGCCCATACTTATCACTCTTCAATCTGCCCTGTGCATAAAAGAAGGAAATGAGTCAGTTTCTCTATTGCAGATGGCACTTTTAGATTATGCTTTTGGTTTATATGATATTGTATATGACAAACCCTTATAAGGAACTATCCTTTTTTCTAAAAAAACTGAGATTTGTATGGCTCATTTTGCTTCAGCTCAACATATAAGATCCAAATAGTTAAAGGAGCACCACTTCTTGTCTATGTGATTTGTAACTTGGAGCTTTGCTTTAATGACTGTACTTTAACATGAAAGCTCACCATTCATGTCATATTCTGATTCACAAAGTGTTTCATGATTTCATGTATTTTAAGGAATCATTATTGTGAGTTGAAAACATGCCTTCCCACTATCTTCATCACTTATGGCTATCCCTTTGTGTTGATATTTGTGGTAAGATTAAACAATGAATAAGTTGTTTTTGTATTTCGTTACTTCTTACCATGGTGATAAGATATGACTCTTTTGTTTATTTATAAAACTTCACTCCTTCCAATTAATGGGCTAGATCCTATTGTACAGTTGCACATACAATATCACTGATGATACCATGATATAAAACAATAATCCCCATTTCCTACCTTTAGGACATGAATATAAACCATATTGGTATTCATTTTCCATAATGTGCATTACTCTTAGGCTGGAAAATATAATACACTTCCTTAATGAATTGGTGATGCCATGATTTATATCACTGAAGCCTTGTTACTTCTCTTTGTCATAATATTACCATGTGATTCTTGATATTTATTTTAAAAGACAACATGCTATCTCCTTTCATCTAAATGTTTCTCTGAAACTGGATGTCTCTATGCCATTGTATATCACTGCATTCATGTGGCTATCTTATACTAAATATCTAATCATGAATTCAAACTGTATCAAGTAATAATTCTTGATTAGATGATTCTTATGCAATTTATCTTCTTGCATCTATTAAATACATATGAAATGTTTTTTTTTTTTAGAATAAACTATGAGTTGGGCTCAACCCTTGTGGGAGCCACATTTATCTCCACTCATTTAATCTGAAAATAACTGCACCTGTAGCTACACATGGAACAAACAAGTTAGAAAAAATGACTGTCTTTTTTATGTACGTTGACCAAATGGTTCTCCTAGACACCTGAGGCATTCATTGATCTCTTGATGCACATGGAGACAAATTGATACATGGATAGTGGATAATATAAATGATCGTGTATAGTTATGACTTTTCATTGCTTAGAGTATAACTCTAACACATTGCTTTGACTGCTGTAGGGACAGGAGCACATGGAAACTAGGAAGGACAAGCAATGAGAACAACATCAGAGCGAGACAAACCTCAATCAGTCATTCAGGAAATGACTGGTCATCCCTTCTACTTGCTTATTTATTTTCCTTCATTTATTCATGTATTGATTTATCTTTATTTGTATCAAAGAAAAGTCAGTCACACGGCTTGCTATGTGAGACACATGTATCTTATCACATTCAATAAAGATTACATTTTCAGAAATATGTGAATCTTTCTCTATTACATGCATGTGTATGAATGTAATGGTCTGTAGTTGTAATATTTTCAGATTTTTCATTTATACATTCGAATGTGATAAAGAAGGATAATAAAATGTACCTTATCTTCCTCAGTTTAAAATAAATCCTACCCTTTTGAACCAATGAGTGAAAAATGGGTAACATTTCTGGTGACCTTTGTTGGATGTTTGCCTGCTAAACATGAAAACTAGTAGCCTAAACTTGTCCATTGGGCATGGAGTCATTAGAAAAACTCAGAAACAGACCTAGAATAGTTTTGTACATGGTTGTAACTCACTTGAGACTCTTAGAACATAATAGGTCACTTAGAAACTTATTAAAAACAAGAAAAATACAGAAGGGGAATACTAAACTGTGCTGGAACTAAACCTACCCTACACTAACTAGTAAAAAACTGGTCAAACAAAACCATTAACAGGATGACTGAAATAGCTACCCTTTCTCATCAATATGCAATGACTCTCAAGCTTAATGGTAGCTAAATAAAGATGGTACACTGAAAAATGTTTAAAAATGTAATGCACTATCTCATGAAAGAGGGTAAGAAGTTCACTTACCTCTTTAAACCGATCATATGTATTTGTATTCAAAGGAGGATAAGTAAATTGAACACACTCTTTTTCAATTGCAAGTACATCCTTTATGCCACTTTCAGTTGTGGATCCATGTGTGAGTGCTTGATTAACCATTGGCGCTTTATTAGACTCCATCTGGGAAAAATCTCTGATCAGACAACCCCTTGTAAAGACAAAAAATTAAGCTCTCCTTACTGGTCTCTTGCCCATTCACTGTTGTTTTATGGCCTTGCTGGCTAGAAAGGTCTAACCCCTGTGACTAACTTGGTGAGAAAATAGAAGCTTCTTCAGTAAGCTCAATTTTTTCATGATTAACTTCATCAAGAGGTAATAGTTTAGCACCCAAATTATTATAGAAAGATTCTAAATCGCTCCAAAACATATCATGTTCAATGTCTTCTTTACTTTTCTGAATAGAAAGACTAATTTCAGGCCTAATGCAGTTCTCATCTAGCTTTGATAAAGCATCAAAATCACCCTCTTTGCAAAACAGTAAGTCCATTTCAGGGACTTGTTCAACTTGATGGGTATTTTCATGCACACCAAAATGTGGCTCTCCCTGAACAATGCTATTTAAACCTCCTTGTTCGTGAGTAAAGACTTCAAACTCACCTTCACCTTTATGCAACAATAAATCAACATTACCTCCATCAACCTCTTGTTGGTCCAATTCTTCATCCTTGTCAATGAAGTAAGGAAAATCATCAAATGAGAAGATTAACTCTGCCTTTTGATTCTCAGCCATGTTCATTACAACAAGCTGCTCAACCTGATTCTCCTCACCTTCTTGCAAAAGTTTAGATTCCTCATTTTCTAGTATTGAGCAAAACTCTGCAATTACCTCCTCTTCATCAAGTTGAGAGAATAGAGATAGTCCCCTATTCCAAGTTGTAAATTGATCTTTCTCAACAACTACTTCCATTTCATCCTCTTGTCATCCAACTTGAACTTGAGAGATTTCCTCCTATCTAATTATTTGTTACTGCAATTGATGACACTTAATGGCCAAATGCAAAAGATCCGCATTCTTAAGCTTTTCCTAGAGGATTAAGTTATCTTGATCAATAAGTTGCTCCTCCTCTGCCTTCTGAACATTAGAGCTTAGTTTCATTTGAATGTCTAATAATGGAGTCTCACAGGGTTGAACGCATGTTCCCTTCCAATTTGGAATTTGAAAATTAGAAGGTTGACTTGAAAACTCATAAAGTAAGTTTTGCTTAAAACTTGAAAACTTGGACCTGTGAATCTCCTCTTGAATAGGTTGTTCAAGAACATGAAAGGTTGATTGAAACTCCTGCTTTTTTTTTTGTGCAAGTAAGTTTCTCATTTGCTCTTCTTTAGCTACAACTTGTCTAGCAGCAACCTCCTGTTCATACTCTTGCACCTCCATATCCTGTTGATGCTGAATATAAGCTTGACGAGCAAGCTCTTCCTCCTACACAACAAACTCTTTCTCTCTCTTAATATCATCCATATGCCTTTGGAAATCAAGCAATATCTTATCAATATCGCTAACTCCCTTATTGGCATTTTGGGGCTGGTTATTGAAACAATCATGTTGCTTTTGTGTAGAAATGAGTTCCTGTGGTTGAATCTGAGCATATGTTGGGCCAAATTGAGATTGAGAAGGAGTAGGAGGGTGGCAGGCAAGATAAAAATGCTGGAATTCTGTTGCTATAGGGTCATTTGGAATAATGACAGTAGATTGTTCTGTATAATATGGTCGATAAGAGGACATATATGCAAGATTTTCATGGAATGGAGGGTGAAAAGCCATGTTTCCATTGAAACCTGACATCTCTTTTCCATTCAAATTAGATTTTCTTCCAAAAAACTTAAAACATGTCAGCACTTGAACTATCGAAACCATAAAATTTCCACACTCGGAGTCACCAGGTATGTGATTGAACTTGCCTCCAAAAGGCTGAAACTACCACTGTACACACCAAACAGCAGTAACATAAGGACAAGAGAGACTGAAAATCAATTCTCAGTCCCATCGGGTGTGCCAAAATTGTTATCTCATAAAGTTTCACCCTTATCAAATTGCAGAACTTGATACTTTAGAGAAACATGGAATCATTTCAAGGTTGTGGGTCACTTAAAGTTGAAATGAACCTCCAGATAAGGCCGACTCCTAACTGGTAATATCACCTAACTATTGACCTGATGGGAAAAGGGTAAGGATAATATAAAATGAAATAATCTATCTCTATGGTGATGTACCTAATTGAAATAAGATAATGAAAACTAAAAATTCAACACTTGGCATCAACTAGTAAGAAGTGAATATGTACAATCCATTACAGTGTATTGTTGTATAAGTATTTCACTAAAAGGCCTGCCACAAAAAACCAGTTCAAGGAAGGTAAACTTCACAATGAACAAGTAAAAATTTACCCTTTTGACACAATTAGTGACCTGCTCAAACACACTATTTGCAGAAGGTATAAATTAAGAGATAAAACCATAAGGAAAATATGAAATCTTTCACAAATAGCTTGATCAAATCCTTACACATACACTAAACTGCAAAGAATGAAAAGACAAGTAATTCATTACCAGAACTAGCCAAGGTATTTTCTATATTCAATATCTCAAAAAGAGTTACAAAGCATACTCAATCTGAGAAAGGGTTGTAAAACCACTAACTCCAAAAATTGCATAACTAGCATTGAACTCAAGAATGAGTTACAAAAGTAATATGTATCAAAGCTCCAAAACAATTGCTCCAAAATAGGATCTAGAAGCATCTATTCCCGTAAGCCTTCAAAAAGCCTCAAAAATAGCAACTGATTCTTCTCCAAAAAAGCTCCAAAAGGTTGAAAAAGTCCAATTTGACTATGTTCAACATGATGACACATCAAAAATCCCTCCAAAAGCTCCAAATGTTCCTCAAAAGAAAATAAGTGCTCCTATATGCCCTCCTTATGTTTGCAAACTGATTAAAATCTGCCTTCTTTTTCTCCAAGTCATAAAGACAAGTATATCAATATCTCCTCATGCGTTGAAAATCCTTCTATCACTTCATTCATTTTGCATTTGAAAATAGCATTTTTTAATTAAATGATTTATAAACATCATTTAATTAAAAATACTTTACATTTTAAGAAGAAAAATGCAAAAGAAAATAAATAAGACAAAGTTAACTTATTTAAAACCTAGAAGGCTTCACAATGAAAAATAATAAGGCATAAAGCATAAGGCTTTAGCCCACGGGGAGAAAGGTTATATGTTTGATTTTTTAAATCATAGGAAAAAAATTCCTAACTTCTCCTTATCGGCAAGAGATGGTGTAAAACCCTAAGTTAAGGAATCAAGCCATACTTATCAAAGTTATTTCATTTTTACCAAGCTCAAAAAGGAAAACAACGCCGCCATGGAAACCCTCGACTGATCTTTTTGAGCTATAAATCCTTATTATGTATGCCATTATGAAGGTTTTGAAGGATATTCGAGATAGAAAAATATAGGTAAATCATTTCTTTATCTTAAATTTGGCTTTTATCCTCCATTTTGAAGCTTTGGAAAGCTCCCAGGCCGCGGCTATGAGATTTTCTAATGTATTTTCTTGCTTCTCTCTGCATTAATCTAAATTTTTCCTTTATTTACCTCAAAAACCACTTTGGGTTAAGGGCTTAACTTCCTGAGAAAAATTCTCTAAACTTATATGGCCTCTAGTTGGAAATCCACTAGCGCTGACCCTAAATGACCAAAGTCATTTTTTAATTTTTCTACAGGTGTCTGGATCTTAACTCTAAACGGGTTTATCATAGTTCGAGAAAATCTTTAAGGATTCCTCATTTCCTTTGATTGGAATTTGGCCATTTTTGTTCTCAAGTGTCAAATGCTTTGTAAAACCGCTTTCCTCCATTTCTGTATTTAATCTAGCATCATTTTCCTGTGCATTCATTTGGCGTAGAAGTTTTATATACACTGCATTCTTTGATGAAATATTATATGCAAAGTTTTTGTTTCCATCGTATTCAACTTGGCTTTTATAAAGCTCCTTTGGGCTTACCTTCTTATTCCAATGGCTGTGGCTCAGCCTTCAAGCTTCTATCATCACTTAGCTTTGTGGGCCGTACTCCTGTAATTACGCTTATGAATGCTAAAATGGCCATAAGACCCAATTCTGGGTTGAGGGTTTTCATTTTAGAGTCTTTGTATCAACACTGTCACCATGGATTTAGCACAAAAATTCACTCATTTTCCCAAGTCTTAACATATCATGACAATGATATTTGAAAATCTCATTAAATCTCATAAACATGAATAGCCCATACTTATCACTCTTCAATCTGCCCTGTGCATAAAAGAAGGAAATGGGTCAGTTTCTCTATTGCAGATGGCACTTTCAGATTATGCTTTTGGTTTATATGATATTGTATATGACAAACCCTTATAAGGAACTGTCTATTTTTTTTTTTAAACTGAGATTTGTATGGCTCATTTTGCTTCAACTCAACATATAAGATCCAAATAGTTAAAGGAGCACCACTTCTTGTATATGTGATTTGTAACTTGGAGCTGCCCTTTAATGACTATACTTTAACATGAAAGCTCACCATTCATGTCATATTTTGATTCACAAAGTGTTTCATGATTTCATGTCTTTTAAGGAATCATTATTGTGAGTTGAAAACATGCCTTGCCACTGTCTTCATCACTTATGTCTATCCCTTTGTGTTGATATTTGTGGTAAGATTAAACAATGAATAAGCTATTTTTGTATTTCATTACTTCTTACCATGGTGATAAGATATGACTCTTTTGTTTATTTATAAAACTTCACTCCTTCCAATTAATGGGCTAGATCCTATTGTATAGTTGCACATACAATATCACTAATGATACCATGATATAAAACAATAATCCCCATTTCCTGCCTTTAGGACATGAATATAAACCATATTGGTATTCATTTTCCATAATGTGCATTACTCTTGGGCTGGAAAATATAATACACTTCCTTAATGAATTGGTGATGCCATGATTTATATCACTGAAGCCTTGTTACTTCTCTTTGTCATAATATTACCATGTGATTCTTGATATTTGTTTTAAAATACATGTTGTCTCCTTTTATCTAAATGTTTCTCTAAAACTGAATGTCTCCATGCCATTGTATATCACTGCATTCATGTGGATGTCTTATACTAAATATCTGATCATGAATTCAAACTGTATCAAGTAATAATTCCTGATTAGATGATTCTTATGCAATTTATCTTCTTGCATCTGTTAAATACATATGAAATGTTTTTTTTTTGAGAAATAAGTATGAGATGGGCTCAACCCGTGTGGGAGCCACATTTATCTCCACTCATTTAATCTAAAAATAACTGCACCTGTAGCTGCACATGGAACAAATAAGTTAGAAAAAATTACTATCTTTTGTGTGTACGTTGACCAAATGGTTTTCCTAGACACCTGAGGCATTCATTGATCTCTTGATGCACATGGAGACAAATTGATACATGGATAGGTGGATAATATAAATGATCATGTATAGTTATGACTTTTCATTACTTAGAGTATAACTCTAACACATTGATTTGACTGCTGCAGGGACATGAGCGCATGGAAACTAGGAAGGACAAGCAACAAGAACAACATCAGAGCGAGACAAACCTCAACTAGTCATTCAGGCAATGACTAGTCATCCCTTCTACATGCTTATTTATTTTCCTTCATTTATTCATGTATTGATTTATCTTTATTTGTATCAAAGACAAGTCAGTCTCACAGCTTGTTGTGTGAGACACATGTATCTTATCACATTCAATAAAGATTACATTTTCAAAAATATGTGAATCTTTCTCTATTACATGCATGTGTATGAATGTAATGGTTTGTAGTTGTAATCTTTTCAGATTTTTCATTTATACATTTGAATGTGATAAAGAAGGATAATAAAATGTACCTTATCTTCCTCAGTTTAAAATAAATCCTACCCTTTTGAACCAATGAGTGAAAAACGGGTAACAGTTCCTTACATCTATAATGGCTTCTTGTTTTCCTTCCAAACTAACAATTCTTGCAAATAGCATTAACAAGCTTTGTAATCCTTGGTAAATATCTCACAGCCTGAATTGCACTAATCCTTGCCAAGTTATCAAAATTCATGTGACACATTCTCTGATGCCACAACCAACTATCATTAATTTGATTCATAAAGCATCGTCCATTAGCACCCTTAAGTTGATAGATATTTCCTTTGGTAATCACTATTTTGGATCCTTTCCACATCTCTCATCCTCAAATACAAGATTATATCCTTTACTGCACATATGTCCAAAACTCAAGAGATTATGTCTCAAGCCCTTAACATAGTAGAAATAATCAATATTATGCTTGCCATCAAAACTTATTAAACCTATCCCACAAATTTTAGTACCCATATTATCTCCAAACATAACCAAGCCTACATCATATTTTTCAAGTTTAAAAAACTTACTCTTATCACCTGTCATATGATGTGAACAACCACTATCAAAAACCCAATAGTTCTTTTCTTGTTTAGCATGTAGAGCAGAGGTTATAGTACCTTCATTTTTCTCCTTCTTTGGAGGGCATTCTTTCACCTATTTTTTAGAATTACTAGAAGTAGGTTAATATTTTATTGCCAAGAACAAACATTCATTATCATCAGGGTCTTCATAATCAAAATCCTCATCATATATAATAGCATCCTCATTCACATAATATTCTTTGTTAATCTTCTTACCCTTCCTTTCTTTCTCATATCTTTGTTTATTCCTCTTATCTCTTTCTAGACACCTTGCAGCATAATGACCAATTCCTCCACACCTAAAGCATTTAAAGGGTAACTTACCTTCATACTTGTTGGATCCTTTCCTCACCTTCTCACAAAGTTAGCTTCTACTTCATCAAGATTCTTTTCATCCGGATCTTTAGATTTTGTAGCCTTAAAAACAATCTCTGTTTTGAATCCATTTCTCAAATTTGGCTTCCTCATCTCATAAGATATGAGAGATCCCAACAACTAATCTTTACTGTAAGTCTTATAATCTATAGTTTGTTCAATAGCAAATACCTTTTCACTATAAGCATCAAGGAGAGTTCTAAGAAGATTCTTTACAATCCTAGATTCATCTATAGTAGCACCAAGTCCTCGCATTCCAACTACTACCTCATCCAATCTCTATGCATAAGGTTTAAAATTTTCATCTTCAGACATATGTAGGAGCTCAAACTATGTCTCCAAATTCTGTAATTTTGCCTCTTTGACCCTTTCATCACCTTCATGTGACTTTTCCAAAGCATCCCAGACTTCCTTAGCAATTTTTAGATTTTGAACTTTAATCAACTCGGAATGTACAAGAATATTCTTTAAAATGTACTTCACCTTATTATTCGCTTCATGCGCCTTGATCTCATCAGCTATACTCAGACCATTAGCAGGAGGAGTGTAAGGATTCTTGTAATATTTCCTCGCATCATATCCATAGTACTCCAAATATTCTTCCATCAATATTTTATAGATAGCATAATTAGTTCCATCGAACCTCGGATAATCATGAGTAACTTTGCTAGCCATCCCAGACCTTCCTTAAGTGGTTAAGCTCTTCTCTAAGGAACCAAGATCTGATACCAATTGTTGAAAAAGAAAACTAAGAAGGGGAAAGAGGGAATCAATTACCATAAATTTAAACCTTTTAAAACATTCACTGATACTTAGATCAATCACAATTCTTAACTCTACTAAAATGATTAAACATTAAGTGCAAATGTAGAAATTGAAAACCATCACACAAACACAACAACAAATTTATATGGAAAACACAATAAGGGAAAAACCACGGTGATGATTAATTCACACTATAGAGAATATCAAAACCAATTACAAAAGGCTCACTGCCAAAACAATGACTCACTGTCCAACAGGGCTAACAATCTAGAGGGCTCACTGTCATAGAGATACAAAGAAGATAGAAGAGATATGCTACAAAGAGAAGACAATCTCAATGCAACAGAGATTTCCACCACAATTTTCTCAACCACTTGCAAACATGCATGAATGACAAACTACACCTTCATCTCATTGCATCTATAAACTTAGCATTTAGGCTTCACACTGATCTTCCACACTCACATCACACACACCAACTAATCTGCATCTATTTTGCATCTATTTGCTCTATTTCTTTGTTTTTATCTTTCTCTGTTCCACATTTCAATACTAACTCATCCTGCATTGATACCATCTTCAACTTTGAAACATATCCAAAGTTGACCATCCATCAATAAATTAAAATTAGGTTAGTTCCAAAACATCCTAGGGTGGAAGTAGAATGAGGGTGACCCAAACACTTGATTAATAAGGACCCAAATAGATCCAACACACTTCATCAACTTCGAAGATAGTGTTCAACACAAGGTTGGACAAATCAATGTAAAACACATAGAACAATTAAGCACAATCCTTCTCGATACTGAAATTAGCTTCATCATGATCATAACAACTTAAATCTAGAACCGCAAGTCATAAGACTTTACCAAAGAGAAATCTGAACCAACGACTTTTCTCTCGGACCTTAGCTAGAAACACAAAAATTCTCAATTCACAACTAGTGAACATAACTCACACTATATGATGAATCAGGAGCCAAAAATCTTGATATAGAAGCTTCCAACAACCATGACCAACATAATTGAACCACACAAAAATAGGAGGAAATCTAGGAGAAAAACCTAGAGCAACCATTGAACATCTACAACCTTTCTTCAATACATTTTTCTCAATATCCTCAACATGAACAACCAGTAACTTGCAACCATGAAATTAATGACAACAACAACTAGTTGGTAACCAATTTACCTATTGACATCCATGAAAACACCTTCATTATTTTCAGTCTTGCAACATAGGCTACATGTGATGGGGCTCGTGGTGAACAACTTATAGGAAGATATATTTGTGGGATATGATGTACATCTCGACTAACAGTCTGACTTGAAAATTGATTGTACCTTAACTTAGATTGGGAGACAATTGAATAATTCATTGCACTAGATTAGTGAGGGGTATTTATGTCCAACAAATCTCAGAATACTATATTACTTTATGACAAGGGATTAGCAAGAGTGCTTAATTGGCTTTCTCATTATAAATCCCTTTAAGCTACCTCAATCTCTTTTTCCTTTCTACCATGTTCCCTTTGAAGCCTCTCTTGCTCCTTTTTAGCATCTTTATCCTTCTTCTATTATAGTTTCAACTGCTTTTTTTCTTTATGCTATATCTCCTTATCAATTTTGGCCTGCTCCTTCATTTCCCTTGCCACAATACACATTTTCTCCTCATTCTCTTATTTCTTTCAAGATTTTATCTCATCAATATCTTTCTTCACTTCCTCCTACTATAGTAATAGATTCATGTAGTTATCTATTGTTGAGAGTTGAGATTTTCTGCTCAACTGAATTCCATTATCACCACCATTGTAGTTTTTATGATTAATAGTGTGCACATGTAGCTTAAGGAATTTTCTAATGTGTGGAATTTTTTCTATTTATTGTGTATGCTCCAATTGTGACTCAATGTTGTCCTCAACCTCATTTTCCACTACCTATGAGTCCTAGGTGAAATTTGTATTGCCTCCTAAATCTAAAGTACCACAATCAACATAGTAATGCACCATTTTAGGTAGGAAAAATGCACATGGTGGTGATGCAAAAGTAAAAGTACCCTGATCTTCTTGGACATGAAAATCAATAACTAGATTAACGGATCACTTTGCCAACCAAGATGGTTAGCTATGCTATGGGTAAGACTAAGACTACCTTCCAATTCATCAACCAAATTTCCCACCATGTTAGGATTTTTTTGATCACCCACCACGTGTGCCACTGAATCAATAGGATTGTTATAAGGTGAATGCGATATATGATCATGTACATATGATTCCATTATAGAATGTAATTGACCATTTGGAAGAGTGGACAACAATTTTTATGTGACATCATCTCTTGAAATAACAACTCCTGAAAGGCTAAGAATGTTCTACACTATAGAAGAATCCTCACCTATGTTGACCTGAAATGTGTTGTTGGGATGCATGTCATCCATGAGTGTGTTGAGATTGAGTGGTCATATCCCGGTCCTTATAATCTTAATTTGATATTTGAAACTGTCAAAGATTTTAATAGTGATTTGTTGCCTATTTCTACAAGTTATGCCCTCCTAATTTCAAGGTTTGGATATCTTGTAAACAATGATGCACATTCTAATTTGAAGTATGTTTTGAAAGGAGAAAACACACTAACATGTAACTGTTGATGTGGATGTTGTACACACATACCAATAGGCAAATAAATTCTCATAGAGGATGACGAGAACTTACCTTCATGTGAAAGATCCACTAGGAAAACTTAAATCCAATGTAATCTTAGCTTGATTCTAAGGCTCAAGAATGTTAGGTCTTGATGCACTAGGTTCACTCAAGGTTTTTTGTCTATTTTTTTGTTAAAAAAGAGGGGCCTATGGTTGTCACAAATTAGCTAGTATCCAAAATATCATAATATAATCTCAATTTGATGACTCACATGTCAGTTAACAACTTCATAAAATTAAAGATTTGCAATGTTATTTCATGAAGTTCAAATTACTTACATGTATTCAAGTATATTTAGCATTAATCACTCTAAAAATTCATGGAATTGAAATATTTATGATAAAAATCCATGCATTTCTCAATTTTGAAACATTTTCTAAAAATAATATTAAACATCTAATCTAAAGCAAAGCATAAAAATACTAAAATGTGTAGATTTCTCCTAGTTATTATCCATGCATGACTCAAGAAGTAAACAAAATCAAAGAAAACCACTCTATACATCACCAGATTTCTTCATAGCTAGGCATAGAATGACCCAAGGGTTTAAAGAAATGTGGATCATTTTCCACTGGATAGTGTCAGTACACACCCAAATCTAGTGCAACACAAAGTCTTTTTCGATAGGAACAAACAATCAGCTACATATGATTTTATATTAGGAAATAGCTTTGAATTGGCCTCGTTATTAGTTAATCTCAAATGAAACATACAATTTTTTAATCTACAATGAAACAAAAAATAGGAAAAATAATAAAACTTGAAAAAAAATTAGTTCTTTGGAATCCACAAATTCTGAGCTTCATGAAAATAAAACAACTCTCGGCCTTTTATAAGAAACAATACACCAAAGATTTCAAACAAAACACATGAAAGAGAATCCAGGGGAGGAATCATAGCACAACACATGGCACATGACAATTGGAAAGAGAAACTTCTAGAATAAGTCAACAAGAACTTTGACTTCCTTTAGCACTTGAACTTTTGGACCTATGTCTTTAAAATACGATCAACATATCAAGCTAGATTGAACATATTATCCACTTAATCTTCAAAAAAAATATAGGAACTAGGTACATATTTAGAGTGATCAGGTGGATGTAGAAATTTTAATCCATTAGCTCTGTGTTCCTACCTCCAAGCTATGGCTTCAAGAAAAATTCTCGTAAGTATATCACCCCAGAGCTTGACACCTCTTTCATCACATGCATACTACCCGAATCTCTAATTTCTTGGTTATCTCCCTACACTTCGTCCTTGCATGAACTTCCAAAGTATGCCACCTAGCCTAGGTAATAATGTCAAATCTACTCACAATATAAATTTTCTTGACCATCCATATCCAAACATTGTCCAACAACATATTTCTCTTGCACATAAAATTCCACATGTCAATACCCTTTTTAAAACATTAATAAAAACCTTGTTAATATAAAACCATCACTATCATTAACCCTTTTAAAACTAATTCATAAGTAAAATGCTTTAATGTATTCTCATGTAATTGTTGACTTTAAGCAGGCCAATGGATGTTTTGTGCATTCAAGAAAATCCACACAATAAGTTTGAATATTCTTGTATCAATGAACCTTTTACCTGGTACCCAGGTACCCAACTCTTGATATACCCAACTACCTTTAAAACCCAACTAGCTAATGTACTACACCTCCCATAACAAATCCCAAACCGACTTTTGACTTTTACCAACCTTTTCAATTTTGTGGGCTTTTGAGTCCTAACTAGAACAACTCATTAAACTTCCTTCACAAAATTATCCTGATCATTTACTCAAAATCAAATTACTTGGACTCCCAACACCCCGTACACTTGATCATGAATTATGTTCAATATTTTCAAATTTCCATATATTTCCTAAGGCCATCAACCAACTAGAATCTTCCTTAAGCATAATTTTCAACTTGGGACCCCAAACCTTATATTCTTGGGGTGTGTTGTGTAACCACACAACATCTTGTGACCAACAAAACCAAATTTAAAAGAAAACTCAAGAATCAACCACTCGTAATAAATTATGACTTATGTATATTTTCTATAGTAACCCCTTGCCTTCACTTGAATTCCAATATAAAGACTATTAAATTCCACCTGAAAGTACCACTATGTGCTTTGATTTATTACCATCTCTAGGACTTGGTGAAAAGGATTAGTCCATTTACATTAAGCTACCTAATTTGGTAATCCTTCTTAGCCAACCTAGATATTGCCTTGCTACTATTCAAGCATCCATAACCCTGACAAGGTTATCTTTGTAATTCTCCAAGACATAGCTCTACTACTAGTTAGGCATCCATAGCCTTGGTAAAGATATTTGGATAGCCTAAAGAGTTGAATTTTCTCTTTTGATATTTCTTTGATATTCATTTTTCATCTTTCATTTGATATTTCATTGTAAGCTCTTTTGCTTCAACTTGTAGGTAATGAAGCCCACTATTAGGTTGGGATTTACAATGGTAGCGAAGGTTACCTTTTGATTTTTCACTCAATATGAATATCCTTCATCATTTTCACCAACTCCCAAAAGATTTATTTAGTGAATTTCCCTTATGTGAGACTTTCCAATGAAATTTTACCATCCTTATGCCAGAATTCAACTAATTACAATTCGCTATCTGATAAAAAATAAGCAAGTTATCGAATCACCTAATTACTCCTAGATTTAGGAACATTAGTTGCCACCCATCCATTTTACTTTATTCATGCCAACCCACTAAATTAAACTTGTCCAACAACTTCAAATTTGGTGGCTCTACACTTACATTAATGCACTAGGCTTGTCATAATGATACCTTAACCAAACCATCATGCTCTTCATTTAATTTGCATGCCTAATTATACATGTATTAATTTTCTCAAATTTCTCAACATTCCAGCATGTGCCAAATCACTAGTCCAACTCTCCTTCCAAACTATGCACCTAGAAAATTCATAATTACTACGGCTCGATAGGATGAATTGAAATGAACACCGTTTAATTCTATAATCTTGAATTTGCTTGATTCATGATCTTCGTACTAGCCATCCCCAAAGCATTGAGTAACAATTTCATGAGGATTTATTTGATTTAAATTTTAATTTTGAGGGAAAGTGTACTTCTACCACCTCAACTTTCATTCCCAATATTTCACCTCAAGGAAACTATGCACTGCAAATTTCTCATGAATTTCTATAAATGTGTCACTCTCCTTCAAATTCCACACTTCTATCTTCAAATTTTCAATTTCCTCTTCACATTTTTTCTTGTTTGCAAACTATAGATACCCCCATTTGTCTTACCAATGTTCGTCACTAGATTGAATTTCTAGGCTAAATTATGAGCCAACGACTTAGAAAAGTAGTTTTCCTTAGGACACCTTCCACCAAAGCCTTTCTACATATGTTTCTTAGGGAAAATTTTATGAACATTAGGTCCTACTACATGGTGAATTTGGGCCTACCTTCGTGGTTCATGGCTTCTCTTATGGACCTCAGACTCTCTATAGCTGAAGTTCATTCTGTTGTTGTAATAATAGTGTAGCCTGACTACCTAGGAAATCTAGATATCATCTTGGCCATTGCTCAACCTATCGTGGGAATTCCAGTGGTCAAGGACATTCCACGATTTTTTCACCAGAGAGAAATAGTTCCTCTTCTACCCTTCCTCACTACATTGCACACCCCTAACCTTGATGACCACAGGGACAACATCTACCTAGGGTATATGTTTCTCTGGGATGAGGTGCAAAAAATTGATTGACTAGTATGCCTACTATTCTGATGTAGTTTTTTGAACATCCAACCTCCTTTTGCTGATTTTTTCTTTTTGGATTTCATATTTCCATGTACATACGAGGTTATTTCTATAAAATATAATGGAAATTTTTCTTTTCTCTATTCATGTGTGCCTTTTCTTCAAATGGTTTTACATTTTCCAGTTTTCAATGGAATGTTTTAAAAATTTAGTTATCATGTGTTTTAGTACGATGAATTTGTTAATTCCAAGACCTAATTCAAAAAATAGGGAAAAAATACTAAAGAAAACTAACCTAACAAAATGAATTTACCATAGTAAAATAATTTACCCTAATCTCTATCACTAACTTCATAATGCTTTTAGTTCGAATTTTATTAAGCTTATCTTTAAATTCACTTAAGTAACATTTGGATAACCTACTGTAATCATGAATTACTCAGAATTTTGAGTGTTTAATGAATGAAAATTTAAAGGAATACTTACCCATAATTTTGCTAAAATGTATGGAAACGACCTAATTGACAGTCAATTGTACACACCTTTTCCACTGTCTCAAACCTATACCTTCATTCATTCTTCAATTATGGTATTCCATTTCTTTTTGCTTTGTTTCACAAACAATTGCATTTTTTATGCGGTCTCCCCTTCCTTTAGGGCTTCGTTGGCAACCCACCGTGTCTTCAACCCATACACCACTATTTATCTCATTAGACTAGACTTCAACATGATTTACACAGTTATTAGAGAGAAAGTAAAAGTCTGGTACTCTGCCATTTGTATAAAATCAAAGGTTTCTTCCCTTATAAATCATGGATTCATAATTTAGGGAAAAAATCATGCATCTCCCACCTGTTTAACCCATTCCTTCTTCTCACCATCATCCATGTGTGCAAAAAATGGTAACTCACTTCCTTCAAATTCACACTTAAAGTGTGATATTACCAAATTCTCATGACCTTGCTTCTTTTCCTACATAACTTCTGGGATTTCCACATAATAATCATAGTTAGCAAATTCATTTAATCCTTGAATTGGTGAACCAATAAAAACTCTATTTCCACTAGGGTTATACATTCTCCTAGAATTCAAATACCAATTTGGAAATGACTCCCTCCTTTTTTCACTTAAGGACATCTCTATTAGGGGAATCACCTTATGAATGGCCAAACATACCCTATTCAAGAAAACCTTATAATCATTTTCAATATGATCGGTTGTGTCATGAATTCTACACTCTATAACCCAACCAAAAGTGAACAAACTCAAGGGTGAAAGCTTCTGGTTGAGAATCTTCCAAATTTTTTCAATCTCTTTTTCACTCTCCATTCTAAGCTTACTTAGACCTTTAACTCACAATTAGACATGGACTATGTGATTGGAACACCAACACCAACTCAAGGACAAAAACCACCCTCCTAGTGCCACTTTTGTGGATGTGGATGTTGCACACACACACACCAAAAAGTAGATAAATTCTCACAGAGGACTGTGGGAACCTACCTTTACTTGAAAGATCCACTAAGAAAACCTAAATCTAAGGTAATCTCAGCTCAATCCAAAGGATTGGGAATGTTAGGTCCTGACGTACTAGGTTCACTCAGGGTTCATTGTGTGAATTTTTGTTAAACACGAGGGACCTATGGTTGTCACAAATTAGTTGGTATCTAAAAGATCATAACATAATATCAATTTGATCACTCATGTTACTTATAAACTTCATGAAATTAAATATTTAGAATGGCATTTCATGAAATTCAAATTGCTTGCATATATTCAAGCAGATTGAGCATTTATCACTCTACAACTTCATGGAATTGAAAGATTTATGATAAAACTCCATCCATTTCTCAATTTTGGAACATTTTTTGAAAATAATATTAAACATCTAATCTAAAACAAAGCATTAAAATACTAAAATGTAAATATTTCTCCCAAGTATTATCGATACATGCCTCAAGAAATAGACTAAATCAAAGCAAACCACTCTATATTTCACCAGATTGCTTCACAACTAGGCATAGACTGATGCAAGGGTTTAAAGAAATGTGGATTATATGACACTAGATAGTGTCAGTATGCACCCAAATCTGGCACAACACACAATCTTTTCTGATAGGAACTAAAAGATTGAAAATAGTCGCTCTATGTTTGGGACATAGAAAAACTAATTCGCTACAAGTTTCATTCAAGGAAACCCTAGAGAACTTAATCTAACGATGAAATGAGAGAAATATATATGCAATAATTTTTCCTAGGGTGTGATTAAAGGTATAAAGGGGGTTCACCACCAAGCTAGGGCTTTGAAAGACAAGAAATGTAAATGACCTAGAAATGAGCATAAATTAGAACACAAAATTAAGAAAGTATAGAGGTGCACCTCGAAATATAAAGAGGCTTGGGTTGAGGTCTTAAATTCTAGAAATATTAATCTTTGAAGCACACTAGGACTCATACACCAGTAAGGGTGATTTAGTCCCAGTTTAGGGTTTTTGGCTAAAATCATAATCTAGAACTGTTGAATCAGGATCTACAAAAAAAGTCTAAAAATAGGTATACTGGGACTGATATGCCACAAGTGGTGATTTAATCCCAATATCAGGATTACTCTAAAACTCTGATATCCTCTAATGATCTTTTGTAGCTTCCTTCCTATCAAATCTCTGGTTTTGAAACACTGAATTCTATTTTGTAGATGACTTTCTGTGATTTTGCAAGGTAGATGACAACTTTTCTCCAATCTTTCTCTTTAATGGATTTTCAACCTAAACCACCTATATCTACAATAACACATAAAAGAGGGAAATTTTTTGTTTTGTTAGTGGATAGGGTTTTGTGTTGTTCAAACCCTGTTTTGGTAATCAAACCTTGAAATGTAATGAAATAGAAAGGAGGAATGATGAATGAACAAATATGCTATGTTGAAACTCACCAAACCCTTGAATAAGATGCTACAAACATGTATGAAATGGCTAGCATGAATATAGATCTTGATTCTTGCTTGAATGTTGTGGATCTTCATTTGAATGCTTGCTTGAAACATGAAAGCCTACATCACAAATGTTAGCTCAAAGACACAAATGATGCATGATGACTTTGACACGATGCTTGATACTTGAATAATACTCCAAAATGCTTGATAATCACTTATGAATGCTCTTGTGAACTCTTGTAAGTGCTCTTGATCACAAATTTTCTAGAATATTTGAATGCATGAATTGCTAGGAGAAAATGAGTGAAATAACCTTGTATTTATACTTGTTTATGCCAAATTTCCTGAAATTACAACACTACAAGTTGACATCAGATCTAGGAGAATAAAATCCCACCAAGAATTTGAATCCAAAATAGGTATAAGCTAAGTGGGACTCATACACCAGTTGTGGCATATGAGTTCCATTAGGCTAAGCTTGGGACACATTTTTCAAGAAAGTCTTAGTCTAATGTTAAATTTAGATCTAAGCCCTGAGACCTAGGTGGGACCCATATGCCCAAGGTGGCATATGAATCCCAAATCATTAAATTTGGGTCATAGATTCCAAAATCATTAATTTTTTATTGGTCACTTAATATATGCTAGGATTATCCTTTTAAAAATGCATTAATTAAGGCTTGTGGATGTAAAATATGGCCAATTTAAGGCATAAAGAAGCCCAATTTTAGCAGGGAGGGCCCAAACAAGTGTGAAAATTTCAAGGATGACATTTTTCTACACTACAAAAAATAAACAATCAACTACGTATGATTTCATATCAGGAAATAGCTTTGAATAGGCCTCAATATTAGTTAATCTCAAATGAAATATACAAGTTTTTAATCTAGAATGGAACATAAAATAGGAAAAAAAATAAAACTTGAAATTTTTTTAGTTCTTCAAAATCCACAAATTCTAAACTTCATGAAAATAAAACAACTCTTGACCTTATATAAGAAACAAGACACCAAAGAGTTCAAACAGAACACATGAAAGGGAATCCAGGGGATGAATCGTAGCACATGTGGCATAGGAAAATTGGAAAGAGATACTTTTGGAATAAGTCAACATGAACTCTAACTTCCTCCAACACTTGAACATTTGGAGTTATGTCTTTAAAATATTATTAGGATATCAAGCTAGATTGAATAGATTATCCACCACTTAATCTTCAAACAAAATGTAGGAACTAGCTACATATTCAGAGTGATCAGGTGGATGTAAAATTTTTAATCCACTAGCTTTGTGTTCCTACCTCCAAGCTATGGATTCAGGAAAAATTCCCATAAGTATATCACCCTAGAGCTTGGCACCTCCTTTGTCACATGTGTAATGCCTGAATCTTTGGTTCTTCGGTTATCGGTGTTTCTTCTCCATACACTTCTTCCTCACATGAACTTACAAAGTATGCCACCAATCCTAGGTGATATTGTTGGATCTGATCATAATCCATATTTTCCTAACTATCCATATCCAAACATTGTCCAACAACACATTTCTCTTATACATAAAATTCCACATGTCAATACTCTTTTTAAAACATTAATAAAATCCACCATTATCATTAACCCTTTTAAAACTAATTCATAAGTAAGAGGCTTTAATGTATTCTCATTTAACTATCGACTTTAAGCAAGCCGCATGATGTTTTGTGCATTTAGGAAAACCCACACAACAAGTTTGAACATTCTTGCATCAATGCACCATTTACCCATGTACTTGAGTACCCAACTCTTGATTTACCTAACTACCTTTAAAACCTGACTAGTCGATGTATTACACCTCCTAGAACAAATCCCAACCCGACTTCCAAATTTTATCAGCCTTTTCTGTTCTACAAGATTTTGACCCCTAGTTGAAGCAACTCATTAAACTTCCTTCACGAACTTATCCTAATAATTCATCCAATCTCAAATTACTCAGACTCTCGAAACTCGATACACTTGATCATGAATTATTTTCAAGATTTTCAACTTTCCATATATTTCCTAATACCATCATCTAACTAGCATTTTCCTTAAGCACGAATTTTCAGCTTAGGTCCCCAAGCCTTGTATTCTTGGGGTGTCTTGTGAGACCACACAACACTAATGATTGTAGTTTATGTGAAGTGTGTTTTAGGAAAGTTAGTAAATCAATACCCAACATTCTTGCTTCTTGGATGGTTATGAGTGTGAAATGGCTTTCATGTGTTGAAATGAACAATAAAACTAAGATGGCAGGGGTGAATTAGTTGTAGCAAATCAAATCTTCAAAAAAACTCAACAATAATTAGATCCACAAGCATTCATTAAACCCTTATTATGTTAGATTGATTAAACATGAAATGCAGATAATATAAACTAAAATCACAACACCCTACACTTGAGAACACAAGATTTATGTGAAAAACCACGGTGAGGATTAGCTCACAATATAAGTAATAGTGAAACCAATACAATGGGGCTCACTGCCAAAATAGGACACACTATCCAAAAGGCTCATAGCTAGGGCTGAATTCCACAAAAATAATACAAGAAGATAGAAGAAGAATGTTACACAAAGAAAGAACTTCTCAATGTAACAAGGAGTCCACCACAATTGTTCACACACTTTCATAGTCTCACATGAAAGATTTCAGATGCCTTCAGCTCACTACCTTCAAGAACCCTAACATGAAGTTCACACTGATCTGCTCAATTTGGCATCACACACATTACTCAAATCAATCTCAAATCTATCTTTCTACTTACTCTTTCATAAACCCTCTTGCATCAACAACATACATATTTATATTGAGTTCTACCTCAAAAAACTTTTCCAATGTCATCCACTACTTGTTATACATTCAAATTCAAAATAGGTCAGCATCTAAACACTCCCATGATGGATAGGAACAAAAGAAAACCTACATAAACCCTTAATTAGGACCCAAATAGATCCCAACACACTTCAACATGCTTCCACAAGCTTCACATGTAGTTTTAAACACAAGGTCAACCAACACCTATGCGAAACACCATAGACATTAAGAAAACACTTCGATAAACCAAGCCAAAAATTTTGGAAAAAATAATTCACTTGAGCTCAATCTAGAATAACCCACGAACAACTTAAGATTCATAAGGCACAACACTTTCTGAAGGTTTTGCAAATGGGGTTGCAAGATAATTGGGATTAACCTTGGAGAAAACTCTATGGTTAAGTGCACTTAAGTTGGAGTAGTACTGGGATGGGTGACCTCCTAGGAAGGCCTAGGGATTCACCTTTATGAGCATCACCTAGATGCAATGAGTGCTAAGTGGATGATTCATTATCGTGAGAGATGGGTTCTTGTGAACCACTACTCATGAAACATGGATCAATGAGTTTGACTCGTAAAACTACATAGTTGAATCTTGATAGCAATATCATAACTTAAGATTCATCAAACACTTCATCCAAGCTTGTATCAACAAATGCTTTAATTTAGAATAACTGATAACCCTTATTTGCATACTGATAGATGAAACTCACACTGTACTATACCAAATAAAGTAGAACCTTGAACATAGAAACACAAAAAAATCATAAGCAACTTCCCAAATATGCAAAACCTAAAGTGAAACAACAGAGAAATGCAAAGAAAATATATTCTCCTAGACCACATAAAACATCATTGAACAACTGGTTCACACACTAGTGAAAATATCTCACACTATACAACAATCTAGAAACCCAAATTCTAAATATAGTAACCTTTGACACCCTTGAATAACCTGTAACATCTGCATAGGCATAGCATCAACACAGAAAGAACATGGAGCACAATACTAGAGCACACTATGAACATTTGCATAACATAGTTTACTCTATTTATTAAATTTCCTCAAAAGCATTTGGAAACCAAATACATCATCTAAACTCATTACTTCATTCCAACTCATCTTAAAACTCTACAACAAAATAATAGCTCCATGTACTCACAACACTTCCTCAAGGTCTCAAATACACATGCACAACCTGTTTTCCTCTTTTCCATAGTTTTCTCAATATCCTTAACATCTTCATCCCATAGTTGACATCAATGACAACACCTTCATACTTGCAACAATCTCCCCCTTTGTCATTGATGGCAACACAAGATTTGAAAATGCACCAGAGACCACAAAACAACTCTGAACAATCTCTCCCTTTTTTTAGATTAGACAACCTACACAACATTCCTGAAACCTCTCCCCCTTACAAAAGTCTCTTTCTCTTTGACAACAAGTTTCTATCTTTTTCACATTATTCTCTCTCCCTGATTAGATAAGTTCTTTTTCACATGATTCTCTCTCCCCTTTTGACATTGATGATAAAGGATAAAATATTTTGCATTGTTCTCCCTCTTTGACACTAAACCAAATTTACCTACCCTAAATACTCCCCCTTAGGAGTACACCCAACTAAATAAGCAACACAATGATAATGCATGAAACTACTGACTCCCCCTGAGAGGTATCCACCAACATCTGTCCAAAAAAGAGATAGATCCATAGGTCCACTAGACTAATGCACCTTCATATGCATCTAGTTCAAGAAAGGAGAGGCAATAACCCCTAATTTCTCTTGAAGATACTCAAAATTATCTTTAGGAGGAGCCTTAGTAAATATATCAAAAATCTGATCCTTTATAGTAACATACTCAAGCTTCACTTCATTCTCTATAACCTTCTCTCTCAAAAAGTGATACCTGATAGATATATGCTTAGTCCTTGAATGCATCATTGGATTCTTTGAAATGTTAATTGCACTTGTATTATCATAGAAGATATATATAGGTTCATCGTATACAACTCTAATATCCTTCAATGTTTGTCTCATCCATAATACCTTTGTACAACATGATGCTACTACAATATAGTCAACCTTTGTAGTGGATAAAGAAACTAAATCCTATTTCTTACTTAACCAAAACACAAATTCGCATCTAAGAAAGAATGCACCACCACTTGTACTTTTCCTATCATCAAAACAACCAGCCCAATTTGTATTTGTATAATTATTGAATGTGAAATAAATATTGTTAGGATACCACAAACCATAATCCGGCGTGCCTCTTAAATATCGAAAAATTATCTTCACTACTAAAACATGTGTTTCTTTCAGATCTTCTTGAAATCTAGCCATAAGACAAACTGCATGCATGGTATCCAGTCTAGTAGCAGTCAAATACAACAGTCCACCAATCATATATCTATACTTGCTTTGATCAACCTTAGGTGAATCATCATCTTTTCTCAATTTAAAACCAGTCACCATAGGAGTACATATCGATTTGGAGTCATCCATTGCAAACTTCTTCAAAATCTCTTTGACATACTTAGACTATGAAATGAAAATACCTTTATCAATTTTATTGATTTGTAGCCCAAGAAAGAAATTCATCTCCCCAAACATTGAAATCTCAAATTCTTTCTGCATTTCTTCAACAAATTTCTTACACATAGCTTCATTTCCACCAAAGATAATATCATCCACATATACAACTACTATCAAGATTTTGTCTTCCTCAATTTTGAAGTAAATATTACTATCTACGGAGCCCTTACTGAATCCTTGTTGTATCAAGTACCTATCCAATCTTGCATACCAAGCTCTCGGATCTTACTTCAAACCATATAGTGCTTTCTTCAACTTACATACCATATCTAGTTGATCTGACAACTGAAAACCTTTTGGTTGCTCCATATAAACATCTTCTTCCAATTCTCCATTCAAAAAAAGACTTCACATCCATCTAATAGACTTTAAAATCTTTATGTGTTGTGAATGCCAAAAGCATACTAATGGCTTCTATTCTAGCCACCAGAGAAAATGTATCCTCAAAATATATACCTTCTACTTGTTAGTAACCCTTACACACAAGTCTTGCCTTGTTTCTTACTACTCCATTCTCATTCATCTTATTCTTGAATACCCACTTAGTTCCAATTATGTTCTTATTTTCCGGTCTAGGGACCAATTCCCAAGTCTATTTTTTCACTATTTGCATAAGTTGTTCTTCCATTTCCTTCATCCAATGCTCATCCTTACATGCTTCACTCACCGATTTAGGTTCAACTTTAGAAATTAAACACAAATTTACCTCAACTTGAGTATCTTTTCTTCTTGTTAATACACCTTTCCTCTTATCTCCAATGATCTAATCTTCGGGATGATTCTTTTGCACATACTTAGGGATTTTAGGGGTCTTCTCTAGAGCTTCTTCCTCTTCATTTTTCACTTCTTGTTCATCAAATTTTTCTTCTACTTCTCTGCAATTAGGTTCATCTAACACATATCCATCTACTGCAATAGAATTCTGCATGTTTTCATCAACTTTAACATTTTCACTTTCAACTATCTTTCTCAACCTTTTGTTGTAACATTTGTAAGCTTTTCTTCTAATAGAATATCTAAGGAAGATACCTCCATCATACCTTGCATCAAACTTTCCTAAGTTTTCTTCTCTTTTGATGTGACATTTTCTTCCAAACACTCTAAAGTACTTCACGTTAGGAATCCTTCCATACCATAGCTCATAAGGAGTCTTTGTGCTATTAGCTTTAGCTTGAAATTTGTTAAGAATGTAAATAGAAGTATGAATAGCTTCTCTATAGTAGACTTGTGGTAGATTTTCCTCTTTCATCATAGTCCTTGTAGCTTCTTGAATAGTTTTGTTTTTCCTTTCAACAACTCCATTCTACTAAGGAGTTCTAGGGGCAGATAGATGCCTCTTTATTCCATGAACTTCACAAAACATGTTAAACTCATTGGAGGTGAATTCACCACCTCTGTCAAACCTCATACATTTAATTTTTAAATCTATTTCATTCTCAACCATAGCTTTAAATTCCTTGAATTTATCTAATGCATCAGATTTCTCTCTAAGAAAAGTATCACATGCCATTCTAGAATAATCATCAATCAAAAACATAAAGTACTTGTCACCTTGTAGAATTCTCACCCTTGTAGGAACACAATTTTTTGTATGCACTAATTCTAGTAGTCTAATCGCATATTGTTCCTTTCCCTTAAAACTACTCCTTGTTTTTTTTTTTAAATTCACAACTCTCACAAATAGCATTGATAGGTTTTGTGATTCTAGGTAAATCTCTCACAGCATGAACCAAACTAATTCTTTCCAAATTATCAAAATTCATGTGACACATCCTCAAGTGTCATAACCAACTATCATTAATTTGTGACATAAAGCAATAACCATCAACACCCTTAAGCTGATAGATGTTTCCATTTGTTCTCTTACCAACAACAATCACAGTTCCATACCGTTTTCGGATATCACATGCTTCATCCTTAAACACAAGATTATACCCTTTGCTACACATTTTTCTAGAACTCAAGAGATTATGTTTTAATCCCTTAGCCTAGTAAACATTGTCAGTATTATGCTGCACATCAAAACTGATTGAACCTATTCCACAAATCTTAGCTCCCGAGTCATCTCCAAATTTATCTAATCCCCCATCATACTTTTCAAGTTTAACAAACTTACTTTTTTCTTCGGTCATATGATTAAATTAGCCATTTTCAACAACCCAATAGTTCTTATCCTTTTTGACATGAAAAGTAGATACCAAAGTACCTTCAACCTTATCCTTCATCTCTATAATACTTTCTTTCACATAACTTTCAGGGTTAGCAGAACCAAATTCTTCTTTTATAGCCAAAAACAGACATTCATTATCATCAAAATCTCCATAATCAAATTAATCATTATAGATACTAGTATCTTCTTTCACATAGTAAGATTTCTTATTCATATTTCCTTTATTTTCCTTGTTCTTATTGTTTAGAGCTCTTTTGAGACATCTAGAACCATAACGACCAATCTCACCACAACTAAAAAATTTGAAAGGTAATTTACCTTTGTACTTACCAGTGCCCTTTTTCATCTTCCTCACAAATTTAGCTTCCAAATCATCAAGATATTTCTCACCCGAATCTTCAACCTTCTCTGATTCACCAACCTTGAAAGCAGTCTCTACTTTTGTACTTTTCTTCACTTTTCTCATTTCAAATGTAGTCAGAATACCAATCAAGTGATCTCTGGAATAATTATCAAATTCAACTATTTTCTCAATAGTAGATACATTTTCACCATAAAAATCTAGAAGATATCTGATAAATTTCTTCACAACTTTAGATTCTTTAAATTTTACACCAAGGCCTCTCATATTACTTACTAATTCATCAACTCTTTGTATGTGGCCTTTTATTATTTCATCTTCAGAAATATGCATCATTTCAAATTGCACCTTCAAGTTCTACAACTTTTCTTGCTTGACCTTTGAATCTCCTTCATAAATTATTTCTAACTTATCCCAAACTTCTTTAGGAGTCTTCAAACTCATAACTTTAACTAATTTAGTATTTGAAAGACTATTCACAATAATGTACCCTTCCCTAAAATTGATCTCATGCGCCTTGATCTCAACACTTGTAATCGGACCATTCAAAGGTGAAGTGCATGTATTCTAATAAGCCTTCTCACTCTCATATCCCTGAGCACACAAATATCCTTCCATATTTGTCTTCCATAATGCATAATATGAGCCATCAAATCTAGGATACTCCAAGGGAATCTTGTTCGCAATCCTAAATCTACCTCAAGCAGTTAAGCTCTTCTTCAAGGAACCTTTCTCTGATACCAATTGTTGAAATGAATAAGACAACTAAGAGGGGGGGTGAATCAGTTGTAGCAAATTAAACCTTCAAAAACCCTCAACATTAATTAGATCCACATACATTCATTAAAACCTTATTCCGTTAGATTGATTAAACATGAAATGCAGTTAAAAAAACTAAAATCACAATACCATACACATGAGAACACCATATTTACGTGGAAAACCCAATGAGGGAAAAATGATAGTGAGGATTAGCTCACAATATAAGTAATAGCAAAACTGGTACAAAGGGGCTCACTGCTAAAATAGGACACACTATCCAAAAGGCTCACAATAAGGGCTCACTACCACATAAAGAATAAAAGAAGATAGAAGAAGAATGTTACACAGAGAAAACACTTCTCAATGCAACATGGAGTCCACCACAATTTCTCACACTTTTGTAATCTCACATGAAATATTTCATATACCTTTAGCTCATTTCCTTCAAGAACCCTAACATGTTTGCATTGCTCTGCTCAATTTCACATTACACACATTATTCACATCTATCTCACATCTATCTTGCTTCTTACTCTTTTATACACCCTCTTGCATCAACACCATACATATTTATATCAAGTTCTACCTCAAAAACTTTCTCCAATGTCAACCACTAGTTGTTATGCATTCAAATTCAAAATAGGTCAGCACCTAAACATTCCCGCGGTGGATAGGAATGAAAGGCGACCTACATAAATCCTTAATTTGGACCCAAATAGATCCCAACACACTTCAACATGCTTCCACAAGCTTTACATGTAGTGTTAAACATAAGGTCATCCAACACCCATGTAGAACACCATAAACATTAAGTACATGCTTCCTTAAACCAAGCCAAAATTTTTGGAAAACATAATTCACTTGAGCTTAATCTAGAATAACCCATGAACAACTTAAGATTCATCAATCACTTCATCCAAGATCGCATCAACAAATACTTTAATTTAGAATATTTGGTAACCCTTATTTGCATACTAATAATTGAAACTCACTTTGTACTATACCAAATCAAGTAAAACCTTGAACAAAGAAATATGAAAGCATCATAAGCAACTTCCCAAATCTGCAAAACTTGAAGCCAAACAATAGAGAAATGTGGAGCAAATACAATTCTCCTAGACCACAAAAAACATCACTGAACAACTGGTTCACATACTAGTGAAAATATCTCTCACTATACAATGATCCAGAAACCCAAATTCTGAATATAACAACCTCTAGAACACCCTTGAATAACCTATAAGATCCAAATAGTCATAGCATCAACAAAAAAAGAATGTGGAGCACAATACTGGAGCACACTATTAACATTTGCACAACACAGTTTACTATGTTTATTAAATTTTCCCAAAAATACTTGGAAACCATGTACTAGAGACATCATCTCATCTCATTACTTCATTCCAACTCATATTCAAAATCTACAACAAAAGAATAGCTCCATATACTCACACCACTTCCTCAAGGTATCAACTACACATGCACAACCTGTTTTCCTCTTTTCCACAATTTTCTAAATATCAACATCTTCATCCCATAGTTTACATCAATGACAACACCAGTCCTTAGAATTCTTGTTGACATCAATGAAAACACCTTCATACTTGTAACACCATGCCCATAAAAATAAGCAACTTCCTATTGGTGGGTGACACATCACTTGGAACTGATCGTGTAAAGTGGTGCAACCATTTCATAAATGACTCCTTGTTATCCATGCATGTGGGTTGGCTGCCACGAAAACACCTAGTTCATAGCTTACAATGTAATTCTTTAACTAGTTTTTACCCTTAAATAAGTTAAACCTTGGAATTATCTACCTAGAAGCATTAAAACAACATGGAATTCTTATTCATTCACTACTCTTTGGAATAATGTAGCACACACTCCTCATATTCTAGCCAGCACCCTCATGGCCCCATTTCTACCTTCCTAGATAATGGTTTCATTGCAGTTCCAAATGCAATGAGGAGCATATGGATTTTCATCATATTCTGTGGATAATGTCTTGTAGAAAGTGGATACAACAATAGGTCTAAGGTTTAGTGCCCTATATTTGTCTAGCCCTTCAACTATCTGCAACATCAATTCTAGATGTCACTTCTTGAAACTAGTCCACTAGGACCTCCCTGAGAGCCCATTCTTGAAAGGGTTGGGTCTACTTTCACAAATCTAGGTGACCTTTTCCTTCAGATTGACAATATCAAGGTCATGGATTATCACAACCATTTCTTTGCACCATTCAACTATCAAAAGTTCTTCCTCTTCTATGAGGATAGTTGGAGGACCTTTCTTCGACATGGTTGTAAGGCCACCTAACTATTTGGAGAGTGTGGCTATTAGGATTTTCCATTTTTTGATGCATCCCTTATGGACATTTCATTATCCTCTACATCTTGGAGTGCCCCTGGCATTTCCTCTATTCACCACAGTTGTTGTATTGTTATATTATGTGGTCTTTAAGATGCAGTGACTTTCACTATTGGTACAACAAGTTATGGATTATTATATGCATTAAATAGAGGATCTGCTTTTGGGGGATCTAACACCTCCTTTATGGGAAGGAAACCTTGTTGTGGCTCCTTTTTATAGTAAAATTCATCATTTGATTTGCTTTATTCATCTACATAGAATAAGTACAATAAAAACTAATATTATTGAAGAAAAAAAAGCATATGTTTATTTCTTTTAATATTATGATTTTCTTTATTCATACTAATTAATACTTAGTTTTTCTTTATACATCGTCATTTGATTTTCTTTATTCATCTACATAGAATAAGTACAAGTGTTAACCTATGACTCTACAAGAGAAAAATATAAGGCAAAGGGATGAAAAATAGTAAGTAAGAGTTTAGTAAATATCATATCTAATAGGCATGTATAGTATACACATACTCACACATAGCAAACTAGGAACTACACTTACATTTTATAGAAGAGAAACACAATTGTTAACCTATGACTATAATGAAGAACAATATAAAGCATAGGGATGAAAAATAGTAAGAGTGTCTCACATCAGATAGGCTTCTATAGTATAGACATGTACATGAACAAAAAACTAGGGTCTGCTCTTACATTCTATAAAAGGGAAACACATTCACACACATAAATAATATAAATAATATTAATATAATGCATGTAGAGTAATACTTGGAAGAATATGGAAGCTCGTAGTATCGATTTTGTGCTACTTCCTCCTCTTCTTCTTATTTCACTCAATTCTATGTTGGTGACTCCTCTTTTTCTTATGTCACTCACTCCAGAATAAGATAAGTCTATAAGGATTTCATGCCTATTTGAATTAGGAATTATGATGATTTTTTTCATGATTGTTTGGTATCACATATTAAATTCCTTTCCTATTTCAAATTTTAAATTTGAATGACATAAATCATATATTTGATATGTTTTGGCCATTAAATTGTGAGTTGATTTGTTTGGTGGAATATTTTCATTTTTTTCCATTTATTTTTATAAGAATAATGCCATAATTATAGCTTATTTTTGTGGATGCAGGTGGGCATAGAGGTGTTCATTGACCAGTAGGTGTGTAGTCTACTTGGAAAGATGGGACAAACAAATGCCTATACGTGTTGAAGGGGTCATGTTATATGGGACAAACAGATTCCTATACGTGTTAAATAGGTCATATACTAATGGGAAACTTGGTTATAATAAGTTATATTATGAATTGAAGATGAGACGTATGGGTTTGTATGGTGTTGACATTACAGTTCTATTTTGATGTGTAGGTGTCCATTATTGTTAGGGAGTTTTGTGTTGGTGTGATAGTTGGGTTTCTATGTTTATGTACTTCGGGATCTACTTTTACCATACGACTCATTTATGAGTGCCAAGGATTATGTCTCTAATCTTCCAAAAGTACATTGAATACAACTTGGCTTGTTTGGATATCAACTTGTATTTATTTTACAAAAAAATGAAAACTATATATTATGTATTAAATATCAAATTATTTTTAGGCATAATATGGTTTATTATTTATGTTAAAATTTGTCTGTACTGGTCATACCATTGTGGGTCCCTATTCGTGTAGGTCCTATAACACGTATTGGATCCCACACACGTATCAGCCCCTCTCCCCTAATTCAATTGGGTCCTTTATTTCTTATTGTATTACTATAAAAAGTTTTATAGATTTCCTTTTAATCACCTTCTAACTCATCTTTCATCAAATATGTTACCACATATTTCATTTATCAGTATTCTTCCTATATCTACTAGTATATCTTCACCATTTTTATTTCTACTTTCTTCCACCATCTTATTTATTCTTCATCAATAACCATGTCTTAATTTAACATTAAATTATTCATTTGAGGGGCCCAGGTTTCAAAATATTATAACTATCCTACTTCATTCTTAATCTTTCATCTTTCAACAAATCAAAATTCAATTCCTCCTTTGTACTATGTACTCATTATTATTATTCTTAGTTAGTGGTTCTTCACAATATTTCCATCTATATATGCATTTTCCCTCTCAATTCCTTTTATTTAATTCTCAAATATCATCTGTAACTATTATTTGTGCATTCTTTCTCAAATTATTCTCTTCTTTTGCTTCAAACTCCTCATTTCTTATATTTATATTTTGTGTTACCATATTTAATCATGTAGTTATATGTTATATCTTTAAAATATTTAATACCACCTTTTTTATCACCACACATTCTACTAATCCCACTTATTATGGCTTCTAGGATCTCCATAAACCTCATACAGGTCTACATATATATTTTTACTCTTATCAATTATTGAGTATTTAAATATAACCCTATTGGATTATTATCCTAATCAAATTTATTAAATGTCATATATTTCAAATTTCACCTCTCAAATCACCTTTCCTTGCTATTGTTACTTCAATGGGAACATCTAAATATTCTAGTCCTTCACCTTCCTCTAGCATAACAACTTCTATATCTTCTTCTTATTTTTCTTCATCAACATATTTTGAACCATCACTATCAAATCTCACTATTTCAACAAGTTTGTCTTTGTTGTCACTTTTATTTTCAATGGTCATGAGTTTCATGTATTCAAATAGCCTTACATTCTCATGTTATTTTAGTTTTTTTAACTATCTTGGGATTTATCTTTTAAATGAGATTACCCTTCTTGGTATGTTATTTTTTATCAATACCACTTCTTATTCCAATTATTTCTTCTTTAATCTCATTTGGGTCTTTTGTTTATTTTTGTTGTAATTTATCTAGCCTTACTACCATACTATCCATGTGTCATAGAAAATTGGACCCTCTTGAGAAAAGAGACAATTTCACGCATAATTGGACCCACTTTTGAGTCCCTTCACATCATTCACCTTCAAAACAACATTTATAGGCCCCTTAGACCCATTAATTTTGATCTAGAGGCCCGTTTTACCTAAGAAATCACATAAAACTCGACAAACAACATTTAATTATATCATACCCCAAAAATCCACCTTCAAATAACAGTAGTGGGACCCATTTTCCACCTTGGGCGAATGAGTCCCCTCTAGTGGGACCCATTCACCAAGGGTGGCGAATGAGTCCCCTTTGAGGTAAAATTCAAATTTAAGTGAGAATTTAATCAATTTAACTTTAATTTTCAGTGAATGTCAACCTCTTAGGTTTAATTAATGGGAAAATAAGGTGTTGTTGCTTATAAATACTCATTTCAAGTCATTTCACACATCTTTTTATCATCTTTTCTTATCTTTTTATCATTCCTCAAGAGCAATTCATAAATTCAAGTCTTCCACAACAAATTTCATTAGCAAAAGTTGAAGTTTTAGGGCAAAAAACTAGGGTTTTTGCAAGTCTTGAAGCTCACTTCTCTTGTCAAGATCCAACATTGAAAAGGGTCGATGATGGATGCCTATGGTGAATAATGAAGAAATCTAGGGTGAAGAAGTACAACTAGCCACCAAATCATGCCTAAGGACTTGGTTTCCTATTGATTCCATCTTCCATTTTCACCTTATCTTCAAATTTAGGTTTGCATCTTGTTTTTTTATCATTTGCATGTCATTTCATTCCTATTTTTCATGTGTTGTAAGGTTTCTAGGGTTGAGATCTTGCATCATGTAGATCATTCTTACATATCTTATTCTAGAGCAATAGGATAGGATCTTTGTCACATCTCAACTTTTCCTAGTCTTTAACACATCTAAGGCTAGGGTTTATGTATATTTTTCTGCATTCAAGGTTTAATTACTCAACTAGGGGTTTGGCCAAGGCAAACCCCCCATTAGAAAAACAATTTTGAGCTATTTTGCAAGAATTTTCTGAGATCCAAAATCAAGTTTCCGTCAGAAACTATTGTATAGGTGTCAAGGTGCAAGACAAAACTTTAAAATTGTAGAAATTTTAAAGTGGACTAATTTGCCATGCATGGTGAATGAGTTCCTCATGAGGTGCAGATTTGAGTCAAATATAGATCCAAGTCCTCGACTGTCAGAAAATAGCTTCTATGCAGAAAAGTCCTGATCTGGGACTGATTCGCCCAAGGTGGCGAATGAGTCCCAGTCAGCCTAAAGTCAAGTTTCCCTAGTTTTCCAGGTGTACACACTCTGAGAAATAGCCTTACGTTTATTTTAATTTGCATTTTTGTTCATTCTTTAAAGTATTTTTGCAAACAACACTGTGTTTTCAAACATAGCATAGATCTTAGTTTTGCATTCATAATCTATTATATAGATCATTCAATTGCATTTAGCTACTTCATTTAGCTTAGAAAACATCATACATAACATAAATTTGAATGAACCCTTAGCATTTTTGGCCTAACTCTCTCCTTTTAGGTGAAAAACCCTAGAAGAGTAAGAGAAGTCCTAAGAGCCAAAAATCTATGGTTCATTTGGTGGACCTGAATTTTGAGCATAACATCATTTTGATTTACATTTCTATTTGCATCTTAGGACTTAATTATTTCATCATTTTACATTATTTTGCGTCTTTAGGTTTCTTAAAACATTGCATTAGTGAAAGCATTATTTAGATCTCATTATTACATTGTATTTCATTCAAGCATTTCTACATTCTGCATTTGCATTCTATCTCTACATTATACAGACTTGAAAATCTTTAGAAAACACAAAAAAATCAGAAAAATCTTAAAAAATTCATCCCCTGGGACTCATTCGCCACCTAGGGCGAATCAGTCCCTCTATAGTTTTGCATCAACATTTCCAGATTTCAGTTTCCTGCATTGCATCTTTCTTTTACAGTTCATTTGTTTCCATTTTATTAGCATAAATTTTATTTCTTTTCATGGAATTCATGGATAGTTTTAGATCTTTGAAATTTTCCTTTTTCCATTTTCATTCCTAGTTCTTTTAGATCAGATTCATCGATACATAAGGATGCAAAAATTGAAACATCAAATAATCCCTTCAAACACAAGATTCAAATTAGAAACAACATCTCATCTAAGCCTCTTAGTAGTGATGATGTTGACCAGTTAGATGAAGTCCTTCAAGATTTTTTCTCACTCACTTCATCCTCTAATGCTTGCAATGATAAACATAAACCCCTTAATGGTAAAGTTTCCCTCAAACCTTTTGCTTGTGATGACTTTGATTTTTTAGATGAAGCCCTCCAAGACTTCATCTCGCATAATCCATCCACTAAGGTTTGTGGTGACCAAATCATGATACTGAACATTACAACCTCTAATTCTTCTCTTGAACATCTTAAACTAGTTGACAATAATTTACCCCTCAAACCCTTTAGTTGTGATGATTTGCATTTGCTAGATGAGTCTCTTCAAGACTTCATCTCACCTAACTCATCCACTTTAGTTTGTTGTGAGACCTTTAATATCAAGGACGTTAATGTAATTCAACCTAAGCTTATCCTATACCCACCCTCACATCCACTTCACCCTTCTAATCGACCCTGATACACCCTCTACCCCCCTAAAACCGTTGTATCACAGGAATCTAGTAATGATATTTGTTGCTCATACATATAACACTCAAAACAACCTACAATTTCCACAACCAACCCCACCCTCTTTACCTTTACCCAATCCGCCTATTGCTCCTCGCTATAGCCCACACACAAAGGAGTATGATCTTGTTGAACAATTAAAGAATAATCACGCCAAAATTTCCCTTTGGGATTTGCTTCAAAACTCACCAAATTATCACAACATTCTTCAAACCACCCTAAAAAAAATCACAATTCCTCCTAGTACCACTCTGAATGATGTAGCAACTCTCATCCACAAACAAAATCTTGACATTACCTTCCATCAACATGAGCTCCCTCCTTTGGAGTTGCATAAACAACATGATTCCTTTATGATAATTGCTCGATTCAATCGCATAGGTATCAAATGCACTCTCATAGATAATGGTTCTGCCCTTAATGTGTGTAGTGTGAGTCTCCTTGATCGATTAGATGTTGACAGGTCACAAATAATGCTTGATTTTGTCTCTATTAGAGGATTTGATAATACAACAAAGCAACCACTTGGGATAATTACTTTTCCTATTACGGTTGGGGTGGCTCCTTTGCAGACTCCTATCCATTTCATGCCTTATGATCTTTCATATAATCTTCTTTTAGGCTGACCATGGATTCATGAGATGAATGTAGTGCCTTAAACCCTTCATCTTATCATGAAATATTTTTATAACAATCGCATCTATCAATTTGAAATAGACCTTGAGCCTGAAAGTTGCTTGCACCTTGAAAAAGGGGTTCCAAGTCCTTTGAAAACATTAATTCCAACCTCCAATGTAGACCCTCTTCAAATTGAACAAAATGATAAGGAATTTGTATCTAAATTATTTGGTGATGATTGGGGTTCCTTAGAATTCACACCCTCATTTATGGGTGAATACATATTCATGCAAAAGAAAGATTAGCAACAAGATCAACCAACCATCATGTCCACTCAAAATTCTAAACAATATTCTCAAACATCTATCTCCTATAGTTCATATGACAATGCAACATACACAACAAATTTTGATGAGATAGATTACCAATCCTCGCCTACTCCGCACGAAATGGAAAGACTTTATGGAAAAAGGCTATAAATTTGTATAAGAATTAGGCTATACTAGAAAAGGGTGTGGAAAATATGAGCAAGGTATTCGTGTCCCTATTGAACCTAATACACAAGAAACAAAAAATGGATTGGGATATTCTTTTTCTAAAATGACCAATGCTACTCAATGACCATCCTTGCACATTAATGCTATAACATGTCACCCACAACACAAACTTACAATTAAACATCTCGATTTACTCGATATAACCTTACCACCTTCATTGACGTATGTTGATAGGGATGAGGCTTTGAAAAAAATGTTAGGTGTTTACGATACCCCATCCTCGCATACTTACATGAAAAACATTACTCATGCCATGAACGTTACCGAGCAAAAAGCAAGTGATGTCACTAAAGAATTTTCTGAATATGAAAGTCCTAAATCCAACGCACTCCCTTTAGGAGATACAATTGATGTTCCAATGGACATTAATGATATAGATAAAGTTATTAAGATTGGGAAGTGCCTTGATGATGAAGAACAAGAAGATACTACCATTTTACTTCATGATTTTCCTAAAAATTTTGCTTGGAAATATTCTGATATGCCAAGAATTGACCCAAAAATTGTGATGCATAACATTTTCCTTGCTGAAAATGCTAAACCCATTCGTCAAAAGATCCAAAAACTACATCCCAACATAGCCTTGCATGTTAAAGAGGAACTCGAAAAACTTCTTAATGCCAACTTTATTAGACCTATTGATTATTCTCCTTGGATCTCAAACATAGTCGCAGTTGCAAAACCCGATAATCGTATTAGGATGTGCATGGATTTTTGAGACTTGAATAAAGACTCTTTAAAAGATTATTTTTCGCTTCCTAATATAGACATGATCATGGATTCAACTACTAGAAATGATTTTTTGTCATTCATGGACGAATTTTCTGGTAATAATCAAATCCTTATTAACCCTCAAGATCAATATAAAACTGCCTTCACAACTGCTTAGGGAACATTTTGTTGGGTTGTGATGGCCTTCGGTCTAAAGAATGTCGGTGCAACTTATTAATGTGAAATGACATTAATATTTCATGATTACATTCACAAAATTTTGGAAGATTATGTCGATGATATCCTAGCTAAATCCTTAACACAACAAGACAATATAAACGTCCTTCATAAAATATTCAAACGAATACAACAATACAATATGTGATTGAATCCAAAAAAGTGTGTCTTTGGTGTAGATAGTGGTAAAATTTTGGGGTTTTTCATATCTCACAGAGGCATTGAGGTGGACACAAAGAAAATTGATGCAATTATTAACATGCCACCTCCTAGGAATATTTCTCAGTTGTGTACGTTACAAGGTCGAATTCAAGCTATTTGTCATTTCATTGCATCTTTAGCTGATCACACATTACCTTTCACGCATCTCCTTAAAAAGGGTATCCATTTTGATTGGGATGAGGATTGTAAACAATATTTTGAGAGTCTAAGGGAATATCTAGCTATTCCACCTATTTTACAACCCACCGTGCCACATAGACTGTTTATCTTGTACATTGCTGCATTGGCCCATGCTCTTGCAACATTGTTGGCTCAACATGATGATGATGGTAAATAACACCCTGTTTATTACATTAGCCACACCTTAATTGATTATGAGACATGATATTCACCAATTGAAAAACAATGTTTGGCTCTTGTATTCACTACTAGTAGTAAGTTGTGGCATTATTTACTTAATGCTGAAATACAAGTCATCACAAAATTTGATCCTCTTAAATATCTTTTCAACAAAACAAACCTCTCTGGATGCTTAGCTAAGTGCGTGATGTTGTTAATTGAGTTTGACCTTAAATTTGTTTCACAAAAATAAATCAAAGGTCAAGCCTTAACTAATCACTTAGCTGACGCTCCTTCTCCTTTTGCTTTACCTACTCCTGATTCCTTTCCTGATGATCATGTCTTAACCACTGATATTACACCATGGGAGTTATTTTTTGATGGATCTAAGTATCGAACAAGTTCCAGTGTTGGAGTGGTACTAATTCCACCTGACGAAAAACCTATTCCCTTATCCTATCGATTAAATTTCCTATACAAAAATAATACAATTGAGTATGAGGCACTAATCACAAGTTTACAAGCTACTTTATCTCTAAACACTAAACATATCAAGATATTTGGTGATTCAAAATTGGTCATCAAACAAATCAATGGTACACATCAAACTAAACATGACAAATTATTAAAATACAAGGATCTTATAATGAGACTATTAGAAAATTTTGACTCATTCACCATTCATAGCATCCCCCACAAAGATAATCGACATGCGGATGCAATGGCGAGTGCAGCTTCTCCCATGTCCCCACACGATCCTTCCACAAACTTCACTTTTTTTATCCATCCCATCATGCAACCTTCGATCGATACTCCATTAGAAGAAATTTTGGCGATAACTCAAGATGCTTCATGTGAATGGTACAATACAATATACAACTATTTGAAAGACAATACCATTCCCGAACCTACCACAACAAATACTTGAAAGCGTTTACGTAAGCTCATTGCTAAATATGTGATCCTTGCAAACGCATTGTATAGAAGATCTTTTAATGGTCTCCTATTATGATGTCTTCGAGATTTTGAAATCCCTTTAGCGCTCGAACAGGCTCATGTTGGTGCTTGTGGAGGTCTCTTTGGAGGTCGTTCGTTAGTGCAAAAACCTATTTGTATGGGTTATTATTGGAGACATATGGAGAAGGATTGCTTCACCTACTTTAAACAATGTCATAAATGCCAAGAGCATAGCAATTTGATCCACGCTCCTACTGTTGAGCTTCATGCCAATGTTCCCATTTAGTCATTTGCAGTATGGGGGTTAGATCTTATTGGAAAAATTTCACCACCTTCTTTTGCTAGACATACATTTATCATAACCGCAATAGACTATTTCATGAAATGGGTGGAAGCTATTCCCCTTCGTTCTACAATAGCTGAAGCAATTTGTCGTTTCATCTTGGACCACATAATTACTTGCTTTGGACTCCCTTCCATAATCGTTTTAGACAATGGAACTCCATTTAATAATAACGACGTTCATAAATTTCTTGAAACATTCAATATTCAACATTGCTTTTCTACACCATATTATCCACAATCCAATGGACAAGCTAAAAATACTAATAAGCTTCTTGAACAAATCCTCAAGAAATTTTCACCAAGCATCATAAAGATTGGTATACACAACTATCTTATGCACTTTGGGCTTATAGAACTAATGTTAGATAATCCACAGGAAATACCCCTTATAACCTTGTTTATGGCACTGATGCGATTATTCCCTTGGAGTTAGAAATTCCTACTTTGCGAGTTGCTCTCTGAGATCTTTTCGATGATGGCACTTATCAAGATCAATGATTACATCAACTCGAGATGCTCGATGAACATCACATTAACGCTCTTGAACATCTCCAAGCTCATATCAAACAATTACAATGCAAACACAAGATTCATGTCATCCCTCAATCATTTTCGAAGGGAGATTTTGTTCTTATTGAAAATCAATGAAATGCTAGTGTTGACAACAAAGATAAAGATAAGTTCAGCCCTAATTGGCTGGGACCTTACATAGTTGATACCAATTATGGGTTTGGTGCTTATCTCTTAACACAACTTGATGGAACACCCCTTAGGGAACCCATTAATTCCACGCATTTGCGTCGGTATTATCTCTAATCCCCTTTGAATAGTATGGTTGATATAGAAGTGTTGTTTAAATTTATTTGATGTTATTCTAAATAACTTTCACATTGCTTCATTCTTGACAATTAAATTTGTGTTTGTCTTGAACACTAAGGTAATTATTTAAGTTCATTTTATAATTGCTTTAGGCTTCATACTATTCACATTCCTATTATTTCAAGTTAGATCCTTATTAGTGTATTTAATTTAACATATTCTTTTCTCATTATCAATGTTGTATCTATGCTAAAACTGTAATATATTTTATACTAGATTGCATCAATCTTGTTAAATCATGTAGCCATTAATTAAATACTTTTACTATGTCATTTAGTTAATCACATAGCATTTAACATCCACATAAAGAGACACATCATCATAAAATCACATGTGCATGTCTATATATATATCAAAGTTTTATATACATCTCAAAATCATATACAATGTCATAATGGTCTGTGAGAGCTAGACCCCTTAGGATCTGGCACTCATGATCCAGTCCCTAGATGTCATGTGTGACTGTGATCGCGAACTATCGAGTCTAAGTGCATACTCCAAAACCTATACTTGATGAATGACTATAAGCCACTCATCTTCCATCTGATCCCGCTCTGCTCGTGCTTGTGCTAACTCTACACATAGTCTCTCTACCTCTACTAAGGTCTACGTTGACTGTAATGCACTCTCAGCTCGACGAATTCATCTCCTCACACTCTCATACACTGGCCGTAACCTCACGAATGGTCTGAGTGACTGGATCTTCCTCCATAATCTATGGGAGCATGTAGTCAGGATCCATCTCCTCCTCGTCGATAGATGTAGGCACTATCTTGTGGCAGCATGACGATAGAACTCTCACCAGTCTCTCATCGCTCCTACAAGATAGACAATGTACATAATTAGTAACACATCATCATGATATACATATATAAAAATAATGTATAAATCACTAAAGGACATGCGTAAAATCAAATATCATCACTTATGTCTCCAGATGCATGAGGAATATCAACCTCCTCATCTCTAGGGGGCATCGAGGATGGGCTAGCCTCTCTCTGACTCTGAGTGTTGATGTATACTATAACTACTGCCTATGATTTGGTCTTGTAAGTATGTGAGGACTCTCCATGCTCGTACTAATCCTCAATAGCTACCTCCTCATCGTTGCTTAGGGGTGGCTCCTCCTTGTAGTAATCATCCTCCTCATAATCCTCCTCCTCATCATCATCCTCCCCTCTATTCTGGTCCTCATAGTCAGGATCGGCCTCAGACTGGTACTCATCATCAATAACATTTGTAAAAATATCTACTTGCCTATACCGTACCTCCTCTTCTCTATCCTCTGGCTCATCACCCTCATCCGCTGCTAGCTCTGCATCACCTATAGGGAAATACATAGGGAACACAGGAGTTAGCCATGCATATGACCACCACTCCTCATGCTCGTCTGTGCTGCCGACATCATCAACATCGGATGTTGATGGCTGGTCGTGATTTGAATCATCAGAATCACTCTCACGAACATGATCTATAGTTAGTCGAACAATATCACTTGGTCTTCGAGCACTCCACACTGATCATCTAATGAAGGGGCATGCCCTCGATGGTGTCTACACCTGTCCAAACTATCACATGACTCACCCGTAATAGAACGGTCATACAACATAGCCATGCCTCCTTGCTAGATACCTATCCATCTTTATCCTTCGTAACTATCTGGTGGGATCTAGCCACTATAAGTAGATAAGGTCTCCATAGGATCTCATCCTCCTCCAGTTGGTCAAATCTCACCCTCCAAAAGTGTAAATCCCCATACTACCATAGGTGTCGTAAGGGATAGCCGAATGCTCATGGATAACCTACAACTATAGTACAAGAGTATCTGATAGGCCTGGTACATGTGATATGCTCAAGGAATCACACCTGTAGAAGTGTACAATGGACCATACTATCGATCTCTCGAAATAAAAACTGACCAAGATCATAATACAAGTGTGCTAGAACGCAACAAACCCAAGCATAAACTATCCTCTACTCATACATCCCTTGTATCAAATGTACCAGTCCCCCATCCAAGTGTGTCGATTGTCCATCTGGATTGAGAACCAGTTCCATTGTATGCATCATAATCTGTCTAACCAAAGGAGCTTGTGAATACAATAGCATAGGAAGCTCGATCCGCGCTCTAACCCTCTCATCATGTATCAGACCACCTAGACAATATTTCATATCTCTCTTCTTCTCCCATAATGACCGATCCCCCTAGAAATATACCCGCTCTCCCCAAAAGGGAACATGGAGAATGCGGTGTATGTCCTCGAGAGTGATAGTCATTTCCTTAGTGGGAAGATGAAAGGTATAGGTATCTGCATCCCACTGCTCGCACAAAGCCATAAGCATGGCGTCATGGAATCTCATAGGTGGCATAAGATATGCCCAATAGATACCCACTGACTGTAAATACTCTACCTCTACTGTTGATAGCGTTGGAGCATGATCTCTCAGAAATGTGAGCTGTCTTCCCCCTAGCCACTACCACGACTGAGCGGGGACCTATCAAAATCATCACAAAATTCTCTAAATTTCATCTAATATATTCAATTTTCACATTATTCATCAATAAAATGTGTTAAAGTAAATCTAGTATGCTTTTCTAATAGCCCTAGACACTTTAGAACCCCTTTTGGACATTTCGTAAAGAAACGAGGACACTTCGTGAAGAAATAGGACACTTCGCGAAGAAATAGGACACTTTGCAAACAAAAGGGACACTCTGCGAACAAATGGGACATTTTGCAAAAAAAGGGGACACTTTGTGAACTTTTTTCCAAGAACCCTAAAATAACCTATCCATGCATAAAAATCATTAAATTATTATAAATTTACAAGGAAAAAGTTGCAGAATCGACTCACCTCATGATACAGCTCACCTCATGCCACATGCTCATGAAGATCATCCAGCCGTGAAGGTGTGTAATCCCATCTGCTCGGCATATTATTCTCTCATGCATCACTCTCAAGCTACACGAAGCTAAAATGAATAATAAGTGACAAGTTACTTTCTTCTCCTTCTTTTAATTACTTTTCATCTCTTTTTACTTTTACACATTCACATCCGATTATCATCTTTTCAAGAACTCCTAATGTAGATATTCTTCAAATCAACATAACGAGAGCTAGGGTAATCCGTTTTTGACGATGTTTGATGCATTGAAATCGTGATTCCATACTCGACATCATCAATCATCTATCGTTATGTGACATGGTACTTGGAAATTACCAACGATATGATGTTTCTTATTCAATGTGGCTATATTGCTACCTTGATTCCACCTCTGTAAAGCAAGCGAAATCAAGGGGGGCATACATCTACCCTTGAATTGGATCCCTAAGAGTTGGATAAAAGGATTTTTAAGCAATTAACAAATGTGTATTGTAGGATGTGGTTCCTAATGTTGTGGTTGTGCATATAACTACACTAGGGGCTTCGGTCTCCTGTCCTTTTGAATAAGTATCTTTTTATGTAATAAGGTGCATCCTTTAGACTCATTTAGCTTACATATGCACATAGAGTCATATGGGCGCTAAAGTGGGGGCTAAATGTGCCATATAAAATTGGACCCTCTTGAGAAAAGAGACAATTTCACACATAATTGGACCCACTTTTGAGTCCCTTCACATCATTCACCCTTCAAAACAACATTTATAGGCCCCTTAGACCCATTAATTTTGATCTAGAGGCCTGTTTGACCTAAGAAATCACATAAAACCTAACAAACAACATTTAATTATATCATACCCCAAAAATCCACCTTCAAACAGTAGTAGTGGGACCCATTTAATTATCTTTCTTCATTTTCCTCACAATCCTTGTTGTCTTTGAGATAACTTTGTGTCCACTTTAAGGATAAATTGATAGGAATTCACCATAAATTTATATGTAATAAAAAATTATGTGGAATGGAAGTGCACAAACCATTTGCATACTCAAAGAATTTCCCTTTGTCCTCTTCCACATGACCATCCCATAGTTTGAGTCAATATAACTCCTAAATGTATACTCAATGTGGTATTGGTTTTGGATTTTATTAAGAAAATATAATGTGTAGTTTCTTGGCATGAGTTCCCCCTTGAGCATGGTAACCATGTAACCCACCTTAATACCTCTCTATTGTTCATCTTAACAAAGCCCTTTTTTACATAATCTAACTACAATGAAACATATTCCATTTAAACCTTTTTGTAGTGTACTTCACTCGCTTGGGATTTTTAGTTCACTCAAAATTAAAAATAATTTTCTATCTCAATTTTTAAGTCCAATAATTCCTATAGTTAAGCTTCTTGAATATCTAGGAAAATGAAACCTTAGTGTATTATCATCTATCCATAGAGATCACAAAAAATAATATTTTATAGCAAATTTTTCATCAAATTTTTCGTTTGAATTCCCTTGTGCAACTTTATCTTCTATTTTATCCTTAACAATATCTTATATCTAAAAAATGCCTCCATGCATGTTCCTTGTGACAACAAAGCTCACACAAATAGCTCTTAGCATATTCACAAGGTTTACAACTGTCACCCTCTAGACACTCTATTTTTTCTACCTCATATTCCAAATATGTCAACCATTTCTCTTTATAGACAACCTACAACATACACTTACAACTATAGAGCTCACAAAACTCTCATTAATAGGAATTATGTTATGAAATAACTTGCACAATAGGAGAATATGATATGAAATATGTTGAAAATACTTGATAATAACTGAGAATAACAAGCCACTTTGAGGGGGAAAACCTCCAAATATTCTAATGAGAACACACTTCACAACTTGATGATGAAATAAGACTCACAACCTCCTATATATACCTATGTATTCCTAGGATATCACCTAGGCCGACTTAGACACACCTATATAAGTCTTAGGCTGACCTAGACAACTAAATAACAATATACTAATGAAAATATGACTTAATAGAGAGTTAAGATAGCCACAAGCCGACTATTCATAACCCAATGTACACTAATATTAAGGGTGTAGCAAATTAGGATGCATCCTATTATACCAACTAATATATCATCATAAGTGGGTCAAATAAATAACTAGCAACAAATGCACAAACTCACAAAAAAAAGTATAAGGAATATGATAATGGAGAAATAGAAACATGACACTTTTATTCAATTACAAAGAGTTTATATGCATAAGGGCCTTTTACAAAATAATGGAGACCATCCACATGAAATTCCCAACGTAAGAAAAGAGCCTCTACTCCACAATCTAACCCAAGATAATATATTTTTATAATGTGGATCAAAATTACTCCAAAGTGAAAATGCATTCTCCTTTGAAATATGTTCTTAAAATAGTTAGAACCATGAATATTTAGCTTCACCAATGACTTTTCCATGAGGAAAATAGTATAAGTAACTACCACTTCAAGAAGAGGTTAAATTAGATTTGAGATCTAGCATCAACCATGTTGATGTAGATTCTTAATGATGTGGAACAATCACTAAAAAGTAAGCTTTTGATAATTTCTTAACTAATTTCAAGAAACCCATTCAATAGAATTCAAAAGTATCTATTAATTGACTTCATAACTATAACTCATAATGGTGAGACATGTGCTAATGAGCATGAAAGTTCACATAATCTAACAACAAGGTGCACAAGTATAACGATGAAAAAAATATTACTCATTTATCCAAAATCAATCCACTCACTTGTTTGACATAACAAATGATTAACCAAGGTCTATATAGATTGTCTTAATATGAAAATGGCACAAGAAATTTATGTGTAAAATATATTTGTAAAATGCACATAAAGAAAAAGTATTTAAGAGATTTACACAATGAATACTTTTATGTAAATATAAGATATGTGTGAGGTAGCACAAATTATCCATTAGAAAATCATCCAAAATACAAAACAATAATAAATAAAGCAAGGCACGAATAACTCTATAGAAGAACAAGTATTATTGTTGGGTTTGGAATTGGCGTTGTAGATGAGGATCTCAAATCTTCATTTAGAAGGCGATTGAATGATAATTATAAATGCATGTAGAGAGAGGAAGGTTCAAAATTGGAATTTAAGGTATATTCTACTCAAAGCATGGGAATTGCTAGATACATTCAATGCATCTATAATCTCTCATACCTACAGAGAAGGAAAAAAAATTGTAGACTTTCTGGAAAACCTGGGTAGTGAGGCTAAGGAGATCAAAGTTTTGCATGACATAAATCAATTGAGAGCTTATCTGCAACTGATCAATCTAATAAATCAAGAGGCTATTGGAAGTAATTTAGTTGTTTGAAATAAATTTATGCTTGTTTTAAAATAATTTATGCTAAGGAACGGTAATCGAGCAGTTGTTTGAAATGAATTCATCAATACTTTAAAGCATGGGAATGCTAGGGAATGTTAGTGATCATGGGTAATTACGTTGCTTCAAATATACCTTACGCCAAAATCTGGGCTTCATATTTCCTTAATCTTAAATCATGATTGAAAACATTGATGGAAAGTGTGCCTCACACATTTCAAGATGCATAAAGAACGCATAAATATTTCCTTACATCAAGTTATACCTTTGTTCGGTAAGAATTATCAAATCATGATTGTGGGCTATCTAGTTTGTGCGACCATTTCATTTGGCAGGGAGGCTTAAAGGGTAATGATGCATCCATTACAAACCAGTACTGTGCTTGACATCATCTATGTTAAGTTTGCAGATGAAGGACACCTCAAGGAATTTCCATGAGCCCAAAAAATGGACACTTGTTCATTTCATTTAAAATTCCCTAAGGAAAAGTTTATACATAGGTACATATATTCCCTCATCAAATGAGAAAATTAAATTAATTTGCAGTTGAAATGACCTCACACAAGCCAAATGGAGGCAGATTTCTCATCTAATTTTGGGCTATGCTTCATATGCAAGCAATTAATAAAGGTAATTGACTTTTAAATAGTGGCTATACTGGGCCATTTTTTACCACACATATTGCTAATTGTTCAGGAGGTTTCTGGAAAGCGAAGAGCCAAGTCATCTGCGAGCGAAGAAGATTAAAAATGTTGGCACGACCATGTGGAATTTCAGAGTGCCCTGCTCAGTAAAGGAATGGGAGCAACCGTTTGAGGAGCATCTCTCTCATGCATACCTATCTTTAATTTTTGATGTATCCTGTCCAAAGGTGGAAGAATCCATAAGGTCAATTCTGGGTGTGGAAGTTGCTAGTCTACAAGCCAAGAGGATATTATACCTGTCACAGGTACTTTTAATGTTCCTTTCAAACACACTAAATTTCTTTCAATCTCTGGCAGAGCTTGAGCAAATAGTGGTAAAGTTTTCTAAACCTCAGTTAATTGATAGGAATGCACTGTCAAAAGCAGTGCAAGAATACAATTTCTTCTTTGGGGATGGGTATGTAGGGGGTGTATTTCCAAGGGAATATATCAAATCTAAATAGGGCTTTGATGAAATATTTGAAGTGGTTAGATTAGCGTTGCAACTCAGAAATGCTAGTGTGTTATTGAAAGCCCTAAGGAAACATTGTAGGCGCTTATGTCCTGCCATTTCTTTTGACTTCAAAGAGAAATATTATGCAATTTCCCTTCTGTGTGAGCACAAGCCCGATATGCATATTGTGCCCCCTGTTAATCTAAAGGTAGAGGAAGTTCAACCTGAGCCAGTTGCCATTAATGAGGAGATGATGCTAGCTCAAAATTCACCCATCCCTATTGTGCAAGAGAACCAAAGTTACAATGCAAGGTTTCTACAAAGGGAGAATAGTGAAGAGGAGTCGTTAATGGGTTTCAACTTCTTTACAAATGATCTGGGTCTTCACGAAGCTCAAGAGACACAAGATGAAAACTCTGTGCAGGGTGGTGAACAAATGGAGGAATAAAGTTTGTTTCAGTTTCTTTTTTGGGTTTTTTGCTAATTTGGGATTATGGGTGTTAAATTTCTCGGTATTGTATTGTTTAGAGTTGCTAATTTTTTATGGGATAATTGCTCAAAAAATACTATATTAACGTCTATGTAAAATTAGGATTATGAACTTTATCATGTAAAATCAGGTTTATGAACTCTATCATTGAGATAGATTGATAGGATTTTGATGGATCCCATTAATCAGGATGATTTTGTAACAATTTTGTAATTCACGAGCTATAACCAGAGGTTTTCTTCCTAGTTCTTTCTTGCCGGTATGCTCGCCTAAACCAGGATTTGTAAATTATAATTATATTAATATTAATATATTATAGTGGCCCTCTACTTTTATCAAAAAAAGACATAAATAAATAAAATATTGAAAAGAACAAGGCACAAAACACACCATTGAAAAATAAAAACCAAATATAATTTTTTTTTCAATAGTATAATATCATATAGCCTCTAAAATACTCTTATCCATATATCACTTATAAACTAATTTATTATATTAAAAAAAATAAGAGATACATTACATCTTGATCCTATCATTGATTAGTTTGTGTATCTAATGGAGACATTGTAAAATATTAATTATTTTTGTCAAGGACATAGAGTTTTTAGAATATGTTCAATTTTGAGCTTAAAAAACTCTAAGTTAAAGTCATGGTAGCATAATTTTTAGATCAACAATGTTCTTGACCATATTATACTTGGTTCATACTAGTAATTTGATTCTTGAAATTGTAGTTGGAGTGAAAGTTAGTTTCTATCAGACTGCATAAATAGTACACTATTATATTAATTGTAGATAACTTAAATTCTTGTTAGTCATTTCTTATACCAAAACAATAATGTGACCTTAGATTTAATAACACTATTTTAATAATTGTGAATCAAAATTTGAAAATGTATAATTAATTTCAATTTAGTGTAGGTATTTTCTCCAAATAATCAATAATTTAGGAGTCAACAATATAATTTTATGGAAGAGGATTTCATTGGTGTAATTAAATTTTATATTAATTTAGTCTATCATCTCACTATACAAAAGGGATATTATGATGCCTATAATAGTGTTCAATGTTGTTCAATAAATAATAAAAAATAAATAGAGTTGAAATTTGAGCCTCAAATTAATGTATAAATAAGATTTACATCATTGATATAATTAAAAATTTATCACCAAAATTTAATACATTGAAAATGTATTAAAATTTAAGCAATATTTTATATATGAGCTGGCTATTTTTTATTAAGTAAAGGGAAAAACAAGGGTCCCTATTGTTACAAGAGACAAATGACTAAGAAAACACGAGTCCCAACAAGGAGACCACAAAAAATATATATTAAACAAACAAACAACAAAATGGGAGAAACACTTACAACGCAATAACAACACTCCACCACACAAAACAAACACCAACCACAAAAAATATAATAAGGAGACAAACAAAAAAAGTGAGAAACACTAACATGTAATAACAACAATACTCCACAACACATAAAACAAACAACAACAAAAAACAATATGCATTAAACAAACAAACAAACAAAAAAGAGAAACACTAACAACATAATAACAACACTCTGCATCACATAAAACCAATGCCAACCACAAAAATTATATATTAAATAGAAAAAAACAAAAGGGGAGAAACACTAACACAATCACAACACTCCACAAAACATAAAACAAATACTAACAACAATAAAAAATTATTAAATAGACAATCAACAATAGAGGAGAAAGAAAAATGCCTACAAAAACCAAAGTTGAACAAAAGAAGGGGAAAAGGGGCATAACCTTCTATGTTGAGGAACCTCCCATGGAAAATGATGAGGATGACACTGGGCCCAAATATTTTGAGGAGGAAACTATGGTGGTCACGAGTGTTGACATGGGGGTGGAACAAACTAGTGTTTGAAGGTCCAATAGGCTGGCTAAACATAAGTTGAAGGTCCTGGTGGCTGACATTGTTGGAACACAATGATCTACTGAGAGGGGAGTGAATCAATAGATATCAAAAAATTTAGTCCTAAAATCCTTTTTGCAGATTCAGTCCTTAAAAACTCAAATGTGTAGACTAAAACATAAACCAATATAGTAATCACATGCACATGAAAGAGCAACACATAACATTAGATATACGTGGAAAACCCATAATGGGAAAAACCACAATGAGAAATGCCACTAGGATCTACTGTCCTAATCTAGCCTCACAAGCAATGAAGTTCAGTTACAATTTTGAGGGCTTCAACCCTAATGAAGCTTCAACTCCCTATTTCAAAAGCTACAACTTCAAGGATGCAAAAACACCCTGATTTAGGAGCTACAACTCTAAGGAGACTACAATCCCCTAATCTAAGCTACAACTTAGTACAATGAGGCTACAAACTCTATAGATTTACAAATTCAGGTATGCATAAGCTGGTTTTGCAAAACCTATAATGTATCAATTCAGTACATAACTTTTTCTCTCTTTGTTCACTCTCACACCTAACTATAAATAGCTTCAAATTTACATTCATATTTTGATAGATCGATACAGTAACAGAGTTCACTCACTGACTATTATCTTTCATTACACACACAGACCAACTTGTTCATATTACTAAACTGCTAATTTATAACAATTTTTTCTTCATCAAGAAGCAACTCGAGCCATACTGTGACCCTAATTGGAATTCAATGAACCATTTCAATTTTGACAGGCTATTTCTAGGGTTTGTATATTGTTCCATCATTTTCTTATGCAGTGAATTCAAATTCATCAAATTCAAACGGTGTGTTCTTATTTTCCTTAAAGTCAACATCTCCATCCAATAACCAACAAAATTCCTACTAGATATCTACCTGATAATGTTTTTAGAAGATTTTATTCAATTGGAACCTCTAAAAATGGGGGATAGGTTGATCAAGTGCTATCACACCCAATTTCCAAGATATTCCACTCAAGAATAACCCTAGAGATCTCAATGCAAAATAGAAATAGATCTTTCAATAGGGCTATCCTAGGGTCTAAATATGATCTAATGAGGTGTTCAACACCAAGTGAAAACTTGGAAAAGACAATGAAATGCAAGATATAATGCAAAGCCCTAATTGAATGCAAACTAGTACTAAATAGCCTAGAAAGGAAAATTAAATGTAATAGAAAACTGTAAAATATAAAGTGTGCACCTGGGAATCTAGAGAAGGCTAAGTGGAGATCTTGAACACTGAAAAATCTACTTTCACTGCTAACTAGAACTCATTTTCCAAGCTGGGTGAATCAGTCCAATTTCTAGGAATCTGTATAGGAACAGGTTTTTGGCAAAGGGTATCCAAATCTGCAAAATCCTAAAAATTGGTTGGAACTGGGACTCATTCTCCAAAAGTGGTGAATCAGTCTAGTTGGTCTTTTCTGAAGCTTCAAAAGTTGATTCTACTCTTCTCTATCTGCTTTGTCCTTCCTGAATGATTTTTGGATCTGAATCTCCAATTTGCAACCTATAGATGATCTCCAATGTTCTCCAAGGCTTGATGACAACTTTGAAAACTTTGGATGGTTTGCAACTTTTCTCTAATATTTCTCCTTATGAAATATGCAACCTAAACCAGACCCTAGCAATAAGGTGTTGCAAATATGCTTGAAATGGCTGTAATGGATGTGGTTCTTGACTCTTGCTTTAATGATGTTGATCTTGCTTGAAACACTTGCTTGAGTCATAAACCCTACATTACAATTGTTAGCACAATAACAAACATGATGGATGAAATATTTGACCTGATGATTGACACTTGAATGCTTCTCTAAAATTCTTGATAATCTATCATTGAATGCTCTCGAATGCTCTTGTGAATGCTCAAATGCTAGGTGAGAATATGAGTGAAAGAACCTTGTATTTATACTTAATTATGCAAGAATTCTTGAAATTACAACACTACAATCCGACATCAAATCTAGGAGAATAAAATACCACTAGAAATTTGAATTAAATTTGATTTTGGGCCACACAGGACTCACTCACCCAAGGTGGTGAATGAGTCCCATTAGGCATAATGTATGGGACCAAAATCCAATAGTGATTATAAATGTGTGAAAACTAGTTCGGCGCCAAAAGGTTCAGGTGGGACCCATTGGCCCAAGGTGGTGAATGAGTCCCAGATCACCAAATCTGGGCCACACAAGCTAGAAACACCTAAATTATGATTGGTCAATGATTGATGTTGGGATTATCCTCAAAAAGATGCAATAAATGAGGCTTGTGGATGCAAAATAGGGCCAATTAAAGCATAATAAATCCCAATTATTAATGACAAGCCTAGAGAAATGTGTGTGTTACAACACTCCAAATGAGGAAAGATTAAGGTTTATTTTGATTAAAAATAGGTTTATTAAGTTGGATTATTTGATAAAACCCTAGAAAATTTTGAAAGTGAATTACAACACTTCACAACACTTTAGCAAGGTTTCGTTAAAATCCATTAGTTCACAAGCACCCAAGACTTAATGTGAATGTGTTATCCACATTACAACACTAAATCAAGGCAACATTAAGACAAAATCACAAGGAGGGCCCAAAAAAGCCAAAAAAAGTAGAAGGGTTACCTTTTCAGTGACTCCATTTAGCCCCCACTTTAGTGAGAGGATGAACTTGCTTCAAACTCACACTAAAGTAGACCAACATGCACCAAGAGGGGTCCAAGTGTATCAATGCCAATAATATGAGATAATGACCAAGAGGGGTGATCAAGCCCCCAGGATTAAGATCCCATGACAAACCAACATAAGCACAAAATAACACACATGAAAGTGATATAAAGAGCAACCAAAAAGCACAAGCATGCACTATCAAAGACAAAAGAGAGAAAACGTAAAAAGATAAAAGAGTCAGATCAAGCTTCGACCGTTTTTCCATCATGATGTGGATCAGATCTAGGTTTTTTTTCCAAAAAAAATGCATACTCACTCTGAGGCAACAAAACTTTAGGTTGTCTGCCAGGTGAGAAGTCCTAAAAGGTAAGAAACATACACTCATGGTTGGTATGCACTCACACACACACATGACTAGCTATGGGGAAAGTCATGCCTTGATCAGGCTTCCCACTCAAACCATACCAAAGTTATACCCCCTAATAATTTTAATAAGGCGCCTCACAAAAATGATTTTTGAGCTTCATGAGACAAGCAAAACTTCGTATGCTTGGAGGTCATGAACAAACAAGATGGCTCTATAGGCAAGCAAGTTGCATTATGCAAAGGTGGCCATATAATGAAAAATACAAAATTCCAAATAGGAAATGTTCAAAGGAGTCTTACTTAGTTCATGCGAGGTCTTTTAACTTAGGGGACATTGTGTCTAATGTCTCCAAGAGAGGACCAATCAAAGAATTAAAAAATCACAACTTAGGGGATGCAGTGTGTTGCATCAAGTAACTAAGAGGAATGTAATATGATAAGAGAGATCATGCTCTTGAAGGACACCATACCCAATGCCATCTACAAAGCACAAACCGCATCATATAAAATAAGAAAAATGCACCATGAACCATGAAAAGAAAAATTACAAAAGAATTATTCCAATGTATGCCCCCACTTTAAAGAAATTTTTGAACACCATGTTGTGAGAAATTACTTTAAAATAGAAAATGAAAAATGCAAACAAGAAAGAAGACATGAGAGCCAACTTGGAAATCCCTATGCCAAGTCATATGTTTCTAAGTAAAGCTACATCATGTAAGAGAAAAAGAAAAGAGAGGGGTTTCCCCCAAAAATGAAAACACCAAACACATAAGGGATCTATGGATTTGGGGTTAGTATGTTCTTTGCTGCAATTTTTTTTTTTTAGAGAGCTAGGAACGAGAAGAATGTCACAAAAAGAGTGAAAACAAAGAAAAACCTTTCAGTTCAACATGGCAGAAATGTGAATGTCTTGATGCCTTGCGTCATCCCCGAAAGGAAAAGAAAAGATAATTAATTTTTTTTTGGGTCAACATGGAAGAGACATAGGGTGTCTTGACACCTTGCATCATTCCCAAAAGGAAAACACAAGATAAATGAAAAAGAGATAAAACAAAAAAAGATAAGAGATTAACAACATAAAGAAGAATGAAGGTACAAATAACATAATGTCACAAAGAGAGAGAGAGAGAGAGAACACCAAACAAAATGTCACGAGGGATCACATTACATACATGCAATCACACAAATGAAAAATAAACAATGTGAAAGACTAGTAAGGAACATGTGAGTCAACCTTTGAGCAGGTCATCCACCTCCTAGTCATGTTCATTGTATATTGAAGGCGGGCAACTAGCCAAAGGGACAAGAGAAAGTACCGAACTAGGGGTAGCACCAGGTTCAACACACTAGTATAGAAATAGCAATATGTGACTAAAAAACTACTAAAAACTACTTATAAATGATTGAACATGGTTGTGTGACCAGTAGTAGTTTATTTCTAGTCATTTATAATGTGATCAAATTGATGACTAAACCATTTTTAGTTGTTTGGTTGATCAATTTGGTCATTAATTCAGTCGCCTGATTGATCGATTTGGTCATTGGTTTAGTCATCTAAGTGATCGACTTGCTCATTAATTTAGTCATTTGATTGATCAATTTGGTCGTTGATGTAGTCATTAATTTAATTGATTTGGCAGTGTATAATTTAGTCATTAATTTAGTAATTAAATGTTTTGAACTAGTCACTTATTCAGTCATTTTTTAATTCACTAGTATATTTTGTCATTAATTTAGTCATTGATTGATGTTAACTAGTCACTTATTTAGTCATTTTTATTCACTAATTTCCATCCATTGGTAGTGTATTTAGTCATTAATTTTAATCATCATTTTGATCAATTTGGTAGTTTATTTAATTATTTTTGCTCACTGATTTTTGTCAACTGATAGGTAGATTGATACATTGTTTATTAATTGCATAATCATTATACTTAGTTATATTTATTTGTTTTTGTTCATTGATTTTTTCCTATAAGTGTTGAAAATGAGACAATTCTTTAATTGAGGTTTAAATATATAAAAATAGAGAAAAACATAATCAATCATTCATTTGCACATAATGAAATGACTATTAAGAAGGGAAAATACTAAAATTTTATTGAGAAAATGTGTTCTTATAGTAGATACAAGACAAAAATGTGTCTTTTCAATGAAAAATGTACTATTACAAAGTGTGTTTCTCAATGTTGTGACTAAGAAAACTGAGTTAGAATTCCTTTTTTTGGTTATACAAGATATTACAATTTTGATGACAATTCTATGTTGCAACTTATTTGCAACTGCACATACATGTATGTTGCACTCTCTACAACTTTTCCTCTTTTTTACACCTCTTTACCTGCTTTGTATTTACTTCTTTTTCTGCACCCCTATTCTTTGTGTCTACTACTTACACAACAACATATCCCCTCTTCTATAATTCACCAGTTTGAATGAGCATAACCCAAACAAAAAGAGAAAAACATAATCAAGGGGTTTTACATTACAGGTGCAATAAGATAGAACATTCTTTGTTCTACTCATAGAATGTACACCCAAATCATATTTTCTAGTGTTTGTTTGGGTTCAACTAATTCAAGCTTAGTACATTCTTTGTCTACAACTTCACTTTACACACTTTGTTGCTAGTAACCCTTCTTTTTCTCTTCTACACTTATGGCTAACTCTATGATTTTTTTCAAAATATTTTAGTGGCCACTATGTGAAGGTCCCTAGTTTCTCTTTCAAACAGACAACTCCATCTATTTTTCTAGATGAGGAAGGGGTATGCTACTTGAGACCTATAAAATACATCTCCTATTCCTTTCAATTTGACTCCATCTACAATAGATAGTGAGTGAATCATCCCAATGCCCACATCAACACCATCATGTGGATCGAACACCTCAATTGTATCCCCTTCTTGGAGTTTATCAATAATTGTCTACAAAAACAAAAAAAATACACATTATATTGAGATATAAAACACACAATATATTGTTTTTGACAGTTGTATGTAATGTCTTATGTCTTGGAACATATCAGTTTGTGTATGTGCTTTTATAAAACACTCTATTACAACTAACATCTAAGCTTCCATATGTAAGTTATATGTTCTCCCTTAATTCCATAATCTATGTATACTAGCTAATTACACTTCACTACTATTCTAACATCTAGCTTCTATCAAATAGGTAATGATTACCCTTATTTACGTAATAAAACAACCATTACTTACATGAATAGTACTTACTTGCATGCGGTTTCATAGCACTCACCTCGAGTTCAACATGACTACCACTATGAATATCATCATGTGCATGCTCATCGAGTTCATCATCATAACCACTATCAACGTCATTGCAAACATTAAGTTGTATAGCTTTGTAGAGAGTTCTATTGACATGGCCTTTTTCTTTTTGTCCTTCTTTCATATAATTGCTTTGCATCATGTGGTTTAATCATCATGCAAAAATTAATATAATTCAAGTAAAGAATGAAAAAGCTATAATTTTTTGTCCAAAAGAACATTTTAAGCATGAAGAATGAAAAACATTGGGACAGATAACTAACAACTATTATATTAATTACCTCAACTTCAAGAAAACTAAGACGATTGTATTGTGCATTCCTGTCCACTTCATCACTATCAATATTGGTAGATATGTTGACACCATGAAGGCATTTTTCTTTTCCTATTGCTTTGAAAAAATTGCTCTGCATGTGGTTTAACCATCGTGCAAAAAAATTGTAATGTCACATAATTGCACCTAAGGGAAATTCCACATTTTTGCACTTTTTCCTAGAATTTATGAAACCTTAGGGCATTAATGACAAAAATACCATGAATCAAAATCTCACAATTTTGACCCCATGTGGATTAGTGGAAGAGAAATAGAAGCTTGATGACATGTTTCTTGAAAATATAGGCCTTGGACATTTGCGCGGCATGCTAGCGTCCTGGCAATTTACTGAGTTTGAAATGGGGAACTCGAATCTTGACTCTCATGACATGTGTCCTAGTAGTCAAAATTCAAGTGTAACAGCTCTTTGTTTCCCTTGCATGCAAAAAAAATCCCTCTTGTGCTCTCATTTGGGGGTTCAAGACATTCAGTGAAGCTCTCTCTACACTCTCATTACTAAGTTCACTTCATTTCTTGATAGCAACAATCTCACAAGCGAATCCATTCCGGACTGAGGTCCTTCAAACAGCTACAGCTCTCAAGACAGTGCTCAACGGTGTGTCTGTGCACTCTAGAGAGGGTCTAGGCCCATGGGTAACTCTCTCTCTCTCTTTCATTCTTCTCTCCTACTTGTTCATTTGTTACTTCGTGGTGTGGGTTCTACTCTTGAAGAAGGTTTTTCTTTCACCACACGCTTTGTTTACTTCATTTACACTCTTTCCAACTTGGTTATCCGTGGAGGTGAGAACACCAAAATGGGGGTCTAACTAAGGTAGACCCCTATACAACCCCAACCTTTTCCCCTCACTCTTCTATGTGTAGGTTGTAAAGCAGAGCTTGGAGTGAAGAATCAAACGTCTAGTTGAAGGAAAGTTTTCTCCAAGTTCTCCTTATACTTTATTCTAAGTTTATACTTTCTATCTGGTTATTTCATCCAACACACCTCTGACCTGAGCTAGTAAGTGATACCTTGTCCTACCCCCTTGAGTTCCTAAGATTTTTGTTTCTTAGGACACCAATGCACTATTTAGATGACAGTGCATCACATTGGCATCCTAAATTTGTGCTTCCATCCTGTTGATGATGGTTTTACTTGTAGTAAACAGTTCAAATAAAATCTCCATAGACAAGACAGTGAAGAGCCTATCCTTCTTGAAAGATATAGAACAAAGACAACCTAAGGGGAAATTCTACATTCACAGGGAAAAGATTGGCTTTCATTCAATCCCAAGTCTCTGATAACCAGGTCATGGTTGCACTAGGGTTGCTCTCAGGTAATGATGTGACATTTGTTGTTAATCTCAAAGGGACTACGGTTATTTCTAGCTTTGCTAAGAATTGTAAACATTTCACATAAAATTTCACCTCATTCATAGAATAACATCATGAAATCAAAAGATTCAACATAATATTTCATGAACATCACAAATTCCTTGCTATCACTTAAGTAGATTTAGCATTAAGCATTTAGCAACTTCATGGAAAATAAAATATTTTCAGCAGAATTCTTTCCATTCATTTATATCTTTTGGAACATTTTTAAATATTAAACATTTATTCTAAAACAAAGTATAAAAAATACTAAAAAATAAAAGTTTCTCTTGGTTATTCTCCATGGATGCCCCAATGAATTAATCAAAATAGAGCAAACCGCTTTATATTTCACCAGATTGCCTCATAGCTACGTATAAAATGGTGCAAGCTTTTAAAGAGAGGGTTTTGTTTATGGACACTGAGTGGGTTCTGTATGCACCCTTAAATGGCGTAACATTCAGTCTTGTTCAGCCGAACATACAAAACCAACTACAAAAGATAATGAGATAGGTAGCTATCCATAAAGCTCTGATATCAATTCATGTCTATGTGCATACAAATTTTTATGCTGGAATGGTTCAAAAAATAGGGAAAAAGAACAAAACTTTAAAAAAAATTATGCTTCTCCAACATCCACAAATTTTGAACTTAAAAAAAATGAGGGAGGAGATGGCCTTTTATAGAAACAAGGCCCCAAAAGTTCAACTTAAAAAGTTTTTCAGAGAATCAAAAACAACAAATTAAAATGTGGCACGTGACATCTGCCAACTGTCATCAAGAACATTCTACAACAATCAAGGCTTTGAATTCATCTGCAACAACACTTCTCTTCATACTTCAACATGAACACTTTGTATCAATCAAGGCTACCAGCTTCCTTCAAAAATAACAGAATGAGGAACATCTACTGGGACTGAGATCAACTTGCAAATTTAAAATTGAAACCAAAATAAACTTCATCATATTTTTGATATCTGGTATCTGGTTCTTTCTCTTTTGCTTAGGACTCGGGCTTCAAGACTCTTCCTTATTTCTTTAGCTGATATTCTCAGAAAGCTCTTAATATTTGATGCATGTACTCTTTTGAAATTATTTATATTTCTCTCCAAGTGAGCTTGAGCCTAATATATTCTTTAGTGACTTTAAGTATGATGACATTTTTCTATGCTTTGTCTACTTCAAAAATTTCCTCTAGAGCTATAGGAGTCCCTCCCAGTGCTTGTTTCATACTAGCCATATTAACAAAAGGGGGAGAGGTAAATAATGTTACAGCCCTTTGAGATGTAGACCTGGTTTGTGCACCAACATTCTCTATTGCTCTTGTTCCTTCATCAATAATTACTCTTTTTCTTGGTTTAGCTGTGGAGGAAGATGCACCTTTAGGTCTTACTTTTGATTTATATTTACCTGTCTCTGCATCTTTCTATTTATCATATGGTTTTATGGGAACTTCTTGTCTTGTGGTTTCAAGGATTCTTTCTTCAATTCTAACACCGAGAGTTTCCTTACTAGGCTTTCTCTTCTTCTTGGTAGGCTATCCACTTTCAAAAGTAGTTTCCTTCTTTTATCTTCTAAGAAGATGGGTTCAATTCCTCTTTCTCTCAAAACTTTGCAAAAATCATCAATCCAGTGTGGAGTATACCTTAAGACTAGTCTAGTAAAGTCATCAATTGATGTCATATCTTCATCATCAACACCTAGGTTTGGAATGGGTTCATCATATACCCTGTCATCATTGTAAAATTGATTCAACACCTGACCATCATCTTCTTCCAATTTGTCCAAGATTTCATAAATCTTGAGCATCTGAGAAAATCTTAAAGTCATTCTTTCATATTTTATTCTTCTTACCACATGCTCGTCTTCATAGTTAAGCCAATAATCCTCTAAATGAGGCACATGAGCATGAAAACTAGCTATGCTTTTAGCAATATTTCCTTCAATATCATAATACACTCTCTAGAGAGGGAACTCTTCAAAATGGTAGGTCCTCAATTCTTCTTCACACAAATCAGTCACTCTAATTGCACTACACTTATAATTTCCTATTGTAATGGGAAATTTGAAAGAGGCCTTTTTACGAGCATGGATATAAAGAGCCTAAGATGGTTTTAACTGTCTCACTAATTTCAATAAAACAATTTTATTTGTAGGATACCTGGACAACATGAATGGGTGTCCATCAAATCTTTCCACTCTAATGTGGAAGTAAGTTGGGAACTGTATGTACCAACCTCCCATAGGCTGAATGGCACTTTGATCTTCCAGGGATAATCTCTTAGCTTTATCACCCTCCATTGTTCTCACCAATTTCATGGAGAAAAAAACATTCACTTTTCTATAATCATCTTTATACCCATGGATGGTGATCTGGGGTAGATGTGCATATATCAAACTGTTGCCAACTTTTGTGCCCATAGTACCTATCTATTTCAACCCTTGTTTACTGGCTCTCAGAGCACAGGAGTATATAACATATGATGGCATATAAAATCATCTAGTTTTGGGGAATGTAGTAATCTATTCATTTAGTCTGTCGCTTATCAATTTTCCCTAATGCAGCTCCACAAGACCCTCCATCATGCGGGATATTATCATGAACATCCAGGTTTAGAATTTTCTTGCATCTCTTAAACCAACTACTCTGCTCAACAAATTCATAATGTCTTGCATTTCTTGTTTAAACATAGACCTCTGAATTACCTTGGTCTGTTGTGTAAATGGTTGTTGGCACCATTGGGTGCTCATAATTTCTCTATTACACTCCTTAGTGCTCTAATATGTCTTGGTCTTGGTCTTCAGGTCAACATTGAACATCTGTGTGTAAATGGGGAGACCAAATGTGTATATGACTCCTTTCTAAGACTGGTCTACATAAACTCTTCCTTCTTTCTCAACAAACCTCTTGGATGGGTTATAATGATTTATACATTGCATAACTAATTCAGGAGCTTCCATTGTTGGCGAAAACCCTCCTGCGGGAAGTAATCCATTTGCCACAACACTCTTGGTACATTGAGAAGCATTCTCTTGTAATAGCCATTAACGGATTTCAATGTTAGAAGACCATCCCATGTGGGTATCTGCAACCACTACGTTGATGGGTATTGCTTGTGAATTGCAATACTTGAATTCATCTTCTGCCCTTGCATCAGAAGTACTCATTTTGTATATAATGTGCTCTAGAATTTTCAGAATATGTGTCTTGTGTGCGAGTTAGGGTTAGATTTAACCAAAACTTACATTTCATAAAATTTTCAATTCATTTTTGTTTAAATTTAACAACTCAGAGAATAATTAAAATTTCAATTTGAGAATGGGAAATACCATTATCAAGATTTTTAGCCTGAGAAACTCTTAACAAAGTATCATTTATTCGGAACATACCTGGTTCTGGTTATTAACGATGATTCTTCATAATGCAACTTCAAAACCCTTGGTAGTTGCGTCTTAGTTTCTCAAAATTTTACCTCTCTTTGCATGCCAATGTCACTTCGTTAACTCAATGACCTTAGAAAATTTATAATATGATGTGAAGTGGAGTGTTGTAAAAGCAATTGCATGCTTGAGGTGGTTCCAAGTACATAGGTAGTTCGCCACCTTCATTAATTACCTATTATTTTGCATAAATTCCTAGAATAAAGGTGCAATAATTATGGATTATGGTCCAAATCATGAACACCTATATTTTTGCGCTGGCTCATTATTTGAGAAGAAAGACGACATAGTGATTATACAAGGAAATCAAATGTCACATTGGTTCTTTGCAAGGTATATGTCATTAAAGATAGGTGATCGATTGGTGATCACCATGATTAAAGCTTTCCAATATTGCTTATGAAAGGAGCAAACAACACCAGGATCTGGGAAATACCTTTTGAGGAAAAAGAAAACTGAAACGAAAGGAAAGACCAGAAACTGAGTCTAAAAGATAAATTTAACACAATTTCAAAGTAGACTCTTCGGTTTCTGACTTTTAGAAAGAAACAATAAAATACTGAACTCCAATAAAAGAGGAAATTACCAGGATTAAAATTTTGATCAATGAAATACCAGGCGGAGTTAGAATCTTATGAAGATACAATTTCTTTTTGGCTCAAACACAGGACTCTGGGATTTCAGTTTCCGGTAATAGACTAAGCATTAAGAGCATACCGAAACACTAAAACTAGGAAACAAAAGGATATGACAAAAAAAGGCCAAATGAAAATGAGAGGAAATTAGCAACTGACCGAGCATCAAAACAATGTCGAAACGAGTGAAAACACAACAAAAGAGAAAAGAAAAGAAAAGAAAAAGAGGGGGTCCACATTTTTCCAAGGGGAAAAATGTGGACCCCCTCTTTTACTTTTCTTTTCTTTGCTCTTTTATTTTGTTTCCACTTCTTTCGGTGTTGTTTTGATGCTCGGTTTGTTAATTCCTCTCATTCATTTGGCGCTTTTGTCATATCCTTTGTTGTGTTTTAGTATGCTCTGAATGTTTAGTCTTGGAAACCAAAATTGAGTCTGCATTTGAGCCAAAAAGATATTGTATCTTCATAAGATTCTAACTCCACCTGTTATTTCATTTATAAAAATTTAAATCTCAATAATTTCCTCTTATACCGAAGTCCGGTATTTTATTGTTTCTTTCTAAAAGTTAGAAACCAGAGAGTCTACTTTGAAATTGTGTTAAATTTATCTTTTAGACTTGGTTTCTGGTCTTTCCTTTTGTTTCGGTTTTCTTTTTCCTCAAAAGGTATTTCTCGGATTCCGGTGTTGTTTGCTCCTTTCATAAGTAATATTGGAAAGCTTTAATCCCAGTGATCAACAATCGATCACCTATCTTTAATGACATATACCTTGCAAAGAACCATCATGACATCTGATTGCCATGTATAATCACTGCACCGTCTTTTTTCTCAAATAACGAGCCAGTGCAGAAATCTAGGTGTTCATGATTTGGACCATTATCTGTAATGATTGCACCTTTATTCTAGGAATTCATGTAAAATAACAAGTAATTAATGAAGGTGGCAAACTACCTATGTACTTGGCACCACCTCAAGCATGCAATTGCTTTTACAACACTCCACTTCACATCATATTGCAAATTTTCTAAGGACATTAAGTTAATGAATCAACATTGGTGCGCAAAGAGAGGTAAAATTTTGAGAAACTAAGATGCAACTACCAAGGGTTTTGAAGTTGTATTCTAAAGAATCGCCATTAATAACTAGAACTACGTATGTTCCGAATAACTAATACTTTGTTAAGAGTTTATCAGGCTAAAAATCTTGATAATGGTATTTCCCATTCTCAAATTGAAATGTTAATTATTCTCTGAGTTGTTAAATTTAATAAAAAATGAATTGAAAATTTTATGAAACATAAGTTTTGGTTAATTATAACCCTAACTTGCACACAAGACACATATTCTAAAAATTGCAAAGCACATTATATACAAAATGAGTACTTCTAACGCAAGGGTAGAAGATGAATTCAAGTATTGCAATTCACAAGCAGTACCCATCAACGTAGTGGTTACAAATACCCACATGGGATGGTCTTTTGACATTGAAATCCATTCATAGCTATTACAAGAGAATGCTTCTCAATGTACCAAGAGTGTTGTGGCAAATGGATTACTTCCTATAGGAGGGTTTCTGCCAGCAATGGAAGCTCCTAAATTAGCTATGCAATGTATAAATCATTATAACCCAACCAAGAGGTTTTTTGAGAAAGAAGGGAGAGTTTATGCAGACCTGTCTCAGACAGGAATCATATACACATTTGGTCTCCCCATTTACACACAGATGTTCAATGTTGACCTGAAGACAAAGACCAATATATATCAGAGTGCTGAGGAGCATAATAGAGAAATTATGAGCACCCAATGGTGCCAACAACCAATTACACAATAGACCAAGGTAATTCAGAGGTCTATGTTTAAACAAGAAATACAAGAAATTATAACTTTGCTGAGTAGAGTAACTGGCTTAAGAGATGCAAGCAAATTCAAACCCTGGATGTTTGGGATGATATCCCCCATGATGGAGGATCTTGTGGAGCTGCAATGGGGAAAATTGATAAGTGACAGACTACATGAAAAAATTACTACATTCCCCAAAACCAGATGCTTCTATATGTCATCATATGTTATTTACTCATGTGATATGAGAGCTAGTAAACAAGGGTTGAAACAGATTGGTACTCTGGGCACAAAAGTTGGCAACAGTTTGATAAATGTACATTTACCCCAGATCACCATCCACGGGTATAAAGATGATTACAAAAAAAGTGAATGATTTGTTCTCCATGAAATTGGTTAGAACAATGGAGGGTGATAAAGCTAAGAGATTATCCCTAGAAGCACAAAGTTCCATTCAGCCTATGGGAGGTTGGTACATACAGTTCCCAACTTACTCCTACATTAGAGTGGAGGGATTTGATGGACACCCATTCATGTTGTCCAGGTATCCTACAAATAAAATTGTTTTATTGAAATTAGTGAGATAGTTAAAACCATCTCAGGCTCTTTATATCCATGCTCGTAAAAAGGCCTCTTTCAAATTTCCCATTACAATAGGAAATTATAAGTGCAGTGCAATTAGAGTGACTGATTTGTGTGAAGAAGAATTGAGGACCTACCATTTGAGAGTTCCCTAGAGGTGTATTGGAAAATATTGCTAAAAGCATAGCTAGTTTTCATGCTCATGTGCCTCATTTAGAGGATTATTGGCTTAACTATGAAGATGAGCACGTGGTAAGAAGAAGAAAATATGAAAGAATGACTTTAAGATTTGCTTGGATGCTCAAGCTTTATGACATCTTGGACAAATTGGAAGAAGATGATGGTCAGGTGTTGATTCAATTTTACAATGATGACAGGGTATATGATGAACCCATTCCAAACCTAGGTGTTGATGATGAAGATATGACATCAATTGATGACTTTACTAGACTACTCTTAAGGTATACTCAACACTGGATTGATGATTTTTTCAAAGGTTTGAGAGAAAGAGGAATTTAACCCATCTTCTTAGAAGATAAAAGAAGGAAACAAAGAGATGGAACTGCTTTTGAAAGTGGAGAGCCAACCAAGAATAAAAGAAAAACTTGTAAGGTGACTCGAGGTGTTAGAATTGAAGAAAGAACCCTTGAAACTACAAGACAAGAAGTTCCCATAAAACCATCTGATAAATAGAAAGATGCAGAGATAGGTAAAGATAAATCAAAATTAAGACCTAAAGGTGCATCTTCCTCCACAGCTAAACCAAGAACAAGAGTAATTATTGATGAAGGAACATGAGCAACAATGAATGTTGGTACACAAACCAGATCTACATCTCAAAGGGATGCAACATTATTTACCTCCCCCACTTTTGTTAATATGGCTAGTATGAAACAAGCATTGGGAGGGACTCCTATAGCTCTAGAGTAAATTTTTGAAGTAGACAAAGCATAGAAAAATGACATCATACTTCGAGTAACTAAAGAATATATTAGGCTCAAGATCACTTGGAGAGCAATACAAAGAATTTCAAAAGAGAGCATGCATCAAATATTAAGAGCTTTTTCGAGAATATTAGCTGAAGAAAGAAGGAAGAATCCTATAGCCCAAGTCCTAAGCAAAAGAGAAAGAACTGGATATCGGATACCGAAAATATGATGAAGTTTATTTTGGTTTCAGTTTTAAATTTGCAGGTTGATCCTAGTCCTAGTAGAAGTTCCTCATTCTGGTATTTTGGAAGGAAGCTGGTAGCCTTGATTGATACAAAGTGTTCATGTTGAAGTATGAAGAGAAGTGTTGTTGTGGATGAAGTCAAAGCCTTGACTATTCTATAATGTTCTTGATGACAGTTGGTAGATGCCACGTGCCACATTTTAATTTGTTGTTTCTAATTCTCTGAAAAAAAAATTAAGTTTAACTTTTGGGGCCTTGTTTCTATAAATGGCCATCTCCTCCCTCATTTTTTTTAAGTTTGGAATTTGTGGATGTTGGAGGAGCATAAACTTTTTTTAAGTTTTTCTCTTTTTTCCTCTTTTCTAAACCATTCCGGTGTAAAACTTTGTATGCATGTAGACATTAATTGATATCAGAGCTTTATGGATAGCTACCTATCTCAATATCTTTTGTGGTTGCTTTTGTAAGTTTAGCCAAACAAGACTGTATGATCCACCATTTAAGGGTGCATACATAACCTACTCGGTGTCCATAAATGAAACCCTCTCTTTAAAAGCTCGCATCATTTTATATGTAGCTGTGAAGCAATCTGGTGAAATATAAAGCGATTTTCTCTATTTTGGTTAATTTTTTGGGGCATCCATGGAGAATAACAGGAGAAAAAATTATTTTTTAGTATTTTTTATACTTTGTTTTAGAATAGATGTTTAATACATTAAAATTTTCCAAAAAATATAAATGAATGGAAATAATTCTGTTGAAAATCTTTTATTTTCCATGAAGTTGTTGAATGCTTAATGTTAAATCTACTTAAGTGATAGCAAGGAATTTGCGATGTTCATGAAGTATTATGTTGAATCTTTTGATTTCATTATGTTATTCGATGAATGACGTCAAATTTTATGTGAAATTTTTACAATTCTTAGCAAAGCTAGAAATAACCATAGTCCCTTTGAGATTAATAGAAAATGTCACATCATTACCCGAGAGCAACCCTAGTGCAACCATGACCTGGTTATCAGAGACTTGGGATTGAATGAAAGCCAATCTTTGTCTTATGAATGTAGAATTTCCCCTTAGGTTGTCTTTGTTCCATATCTTTCAAGAAGGATAGGCTCTTCATAGTCTTGTATGTGGAGATTTTATTCAAACTATTTACTGTGAGTAAAACCGTTGTCAACAGGAACTGGCGCTAGAAGGAGGGCCTATTGTTGTTATTTTTGGTTTTATTAGGTTTTAAATTAGATTTTCGTAGAACCTCTAGATCTCAGTCTAGTGATCCCTGAGTGACCATAGTCAAGCTTAGTGGTCGAACGTCATCTAGACCTCAAAATTCTGGAATTTTAAGTGCAAGTCCAAATATTCCAACTATTGTTGCACCATCACCTCCTATAGTGATGGCATTCTTTAATGTGGAGTCACCGATTCAATTTTCTGTATACAATGATTTACTGTAAAATCCTGACAAGTTGTGTCCTAAATATTATTTTCACAAAGATGCTAAAGAGAATATCTATATATTCAAGGATACATGCTTTTGAGCAAGAATTCAATAGGAAGATGTAATGTGTCAGTTGTTCCCATATACTTTGAGTGATGAATTTTACCAGTGGTATATAAACTTGCCTCCCAATTCTATCAGATCATGGAAAGACATGGAAACTCAATTTTTAGCCAAGTTTAGAACACTGACTGATCTTGCTTTGTTATTTTTAACAATCAGATATGCACCCTTTGTCAGATTTACAAAAATCAGACTATCTGTTGAAACATGGAAACTCTTTTCAGATGTGGGTGATCTATGTGAAAATAGAATCTCCAAAGTGAGCTAGTTTTCTGAATGATGGATCCTACTCTAAATGATTCTTCTGAGGGAAAGAGTTAGAAGGATGACTGCAATGAAACTATGACTTAAAAATGATTTTCAAAACTTGATAA